>JANHJO010003144.1:222382-236604 GCA_032468235.1 Pseudoxyrhopus heterurus
CACAACTCACTTAAACCAGAGTTGTATCAATCATGGAGGAAAAAAACCAGAAATGAGCACAAAACGTAAAACTGTTCCTAATTTTAGAGCATCTGGCTTCTACTATAGCTTGGCAGGGCACGAGCCTGAAAACAGGTACAAGGGAGAGACAGATCTCCAGCATGTTAACTATGGTTCTAATCTTAAATTAAATCAAATAAAAACCAAATACCTAGTTGAAAGTCTAATTGGAGGGGCTGTCAGATTAGAGACTCTATAGGCTATTGGCACAAGACACATACAAGACACTCTTAGCAGAAACGTCCATGGGAGTGTGGTTAAAAAAAAAACTTTGACTAACAAACATGCATTGCTTTCATTAACTATTGGGGGTGCCACCTTGGCATTTTTGAGCATAACTTGTGGACATCTCTGGATGCCAGATTCAGTATTTGGAAGAGGTTCTTAAAGAAGAAATGGAAGTAAAAGCTGAGAGACCCCTGAGGAACCATTGCCACTCGGAGCAGACAATCCTGGTTAGTGAATACTTTGGAAGCAGCCAAGACCTCGTTCTCAAGAAGAACCCCCTTACTTCAAGTTATTCCCCAATTCCAGATTTGATAAAAACTTTATTTTTTCAGCTGGTATTGGAAACTAGAATACAAAACTGGTATTAGAGCAAAGAAGCTCTGCCTTTGCTTTTTTACTCTTAGACCTATAGTCAAATAAATCTTTTACTTTGGAATAATCTATAGTCCTGATGGGACATTGTTTAAAATATAAAAGAGTTACAGAAAGTAATTCATACTCCCAGAGTTAATTAAATAGAAAGATGAAATTTCCTTCTTAGCAACATATAGTAGTTTTATTAAATCAAGTAATCCCACACTTGAGAAACTGTGTCTTTCATTGATGTTTTTACAATATGTACATTTAAGAAATCTTAAGTCACATTTTAAAAAAATTAAAAAATGACCACAGTTTAAATGATAAAATTATAGAGAACATTACTAATTGTGCAATACACAGAAATTTAAATACTGGGATTCCCTGTAATAGATCTGCAACCTTTTCCCCATAACGTCTATCCAAGTCTGGTTGCAGCACACTTTTCTATTTTTAACCTTATTCTCTGATTTAAGATATTGCTTGAGGCTTAGTCATTTAAATCCATACAGAATATTCTCAACCATTTTCTTAAAAAAAACAAATTTCAGATGGCCAGAATGAATTTTGAAAGAAGGATCAAGTTAAGGGAAAGAGTAAAAGAAAGACAAAATGCGTACACACGGATGTTGAGAAGGTCTGATGTCCTGCTAGAAATTCCAAGGGAAAAATAGATAGATATACTAGACTATACTAGACGGTATATATACTAGACTGTGAAAAACAGCCTCAGAGGCATCAAGAAGTAGAGAGAGTAGCCAAGGGTAAAAGGCAGTAACCAAAGCAGTCAGACACACAAGTGAGGTGTGCAGGGTGTCTGCTCTTTTTAACTGAAAGGTAGGATGGTTGATGTTCACATTCTTAAGAGTGCATCGGCAGGAGATTGTTCAGCACCTATGGATGTATTCACGCCATCTTCTTCTGTACCACAGCAATGACGAGTCAGTACTTAACAATTGATGCAGTAAGAATAGTTTCAGTATTGCCAGTACGATGCCATACTAGCGTGAGGTACCACAAGTGAACGATGAAATGGAGTTATCTGTCCCAAAAAGAAGGCAGCTGCACAAGTACAGCACGAGGCTGGAAATAAATGTGGGGTGGAAGATTTGCACTCTGGTCAGGGGTCAAGGATAAGACTAGAAACTTTTTAATCCCAGCATTAAGCAGGACTGAAAGAGGCCTGCTCAGGAGAGCAATCATGAAGGCACAAGTGCAGTACTGGGTGGGCCTAGGGCTCCAAGTCATGGAAGACCACATACAAGAGATTCCATATGGAAAGTGGGTCAGGATTTTGGGTAAGTTACAGGAGCTCCAGGGCATCTGTCTTTGGATTTCTCATTTTTATTGTGCTCTTGGCCGAAGGGCAAATTAATTGGTCCTCCAAAGGTGCATTTGCCCCTCTGCGTGACAGGGGAAGGGCTTGTACATTTAATCAATTGCAAGCCTAACAGCAGTTTGGGAATTGCAAGTTTGAATGAGGAAGTTGTGCAAGCGAACGTGATTAACTTCTGTCTCAGCAATGTTGCTCCAAAAATTAAAGACTCCTAACTGCTTTCCAAGGCAGATGAAGATGTCAAAAGATCTGATCTCAAACCTCCCATAGCTTGGCTCTTTGCTCAAGAGCTTCTACGCTAAAGAATATGTGTTTGCTTTCATGAGTACAGTTGGCAATCTGCAAATTGTCCAGGACTAAACTTAATGGAATCATTTCTTTTCTGGAGGGGAAAGAGGACAATGTGCTACAAGAAAGGGAAGGAGAAAGAAGAAGAAAAAAGGGGCATTTAGTTTTCCATGAAGGCTGGAAAGAGGAGATATAAACACTTTTCACACTCTATTCAGTTATATCAATCCCTATTGGAGTTTCACGACAGAAATAAAGCTAGAAACCACTGTAATGCCACTAGTAATGGAACTACAGTATACTTGATATTCTAGAATTTGTTATTCTCGTTTAAGCCAAGTTCCCGAGATAAAATTCAGAGATTGTCATCCAAGAAAAATCGATGATTGCTGCCTAAACGATAGACGTATCTGCATATTCAAAGGGAAACTTAAAACTTGCCATAATTTCTACAGTGCCTTGGGATAACATACCAAGTCAACAGCTTACAATGGCGGGGGTGGGGGAGGAGGTTGGCTAAGAGAGAAGAAGACATGTGCAGAGACAGCCCCTCCAGTTGTCCTTGCAGATCACATATACTAGCCATGGCAGCTCTCTCATTTTACCTGCCACACTTTAGCGTCTTCAAATCATCACGTCCAGCGGAAGGCTGGTGCAGGCTCTTCAGTTAGATGAAGCAGTGATGATGGGCTAGAGAGGGAAGTGCAGAGAGAAATACAGAAGGACCCTTTTCCCAACCATTAAGAATGTACATATGTTTTATACATACATTCACATTTATAGTAATATAAATATATTTTTTTAAAAAAAAAACAAACACCAGCAGATGAGCAGGTTAAAAACTGGGGTCAGGGCCAGCCCTGGGATATTCCATATTCACTCCTGCCATCATCACTCTCTCATCACGGAAGAGTGGTAGCAAGACAGACAGCTCCCTAGCAATACACTGAAGGTTTCTGCAGAGGTTCCTCTTCTGCCCGGTCTTCGAACACTTCCCTTCCAGGGTGGGAATCTGCTGCCATCCTGAAACAACGAGCTGTACACATGCTGGTGGTGGCATGTGTTCGACTCTAAGCGAGGGCCTTCTTTTCTGAGTCAGCTCATAAGCGAGTTGGTTCCTCTTCACTTTCACTGCAGTTCCCGCAACAGTCCTGGAGAATGAAGGGAGGGAGGGAGGGAGGGAGGGAAAGGGGAAATGGAGAGCGCACAGCAAGCACAGAGTGAGTCTACTTATTCAACAAGCAGGTAGCCGCAGGGTTTTATTCCCATTCCCCACAGAGAAACTCCATTACTCAGAAATATACTTTTTGGCCCAGCCCCACCTAAAACAAGGCTGCCAAAACTACTGCTTTCAAAGTACAATAATACTCTCCTGAAGCCAAAACTCATTGGACCTTCCATTACATTCCTTTCTGGCCACTCTGTGCATTTCCCATGGACCGGTAACGTTTACTTATGGATTATGGAGAACGTAAATGCCATTAGGGGCCATGAACAAAGCAAATATCACTGTGTATCAGTGAACCCAGTCCAAAGATCAGAATGTAACTCATCTCAGTAGAATTACAGCTGGAAGATGTGCAATACAGAACTATGGATCACTTATCTCATTGGACTAAGGCAATTAACACAGGAACCTAAATGCAGAAAGTATCCAAAATACTTAGAAATCCCCCAGGAATTTTGGCATGAGTTGAAAGAAGAAAAACCCTTTCATTTCCCAGTAATGGGACTACAGATACAGGAGCCATAATAAACTGAGATTTTTCAAAACTCCATACCAAACAATCGAGATAAAGCATTCTTGGTGTTTTGCAGGAAGTAGAATTAGGGACACAAGGGATTGGTAATGCAGAGGAGCAGCATTTCTGGATGGGCAGGGGAGGGGGCAGGAAGGAACTGAAAGGGTTAAGGAGTCCACATTCCTTTCCCTTGTCTTCTCATATGCCTGCAGTGGAGTCTGGAACAGCTGGGAGAGAAGAGGTTCCGCACCTCTGAAAAAAGCGAACACACTGTGAGACGCCCAACCAGGGACCCCTGCTCCGCCATCAAACAGAGCCACTAGAGCAGGCTACTGGAGTTTTACTGGAAAGCAGCAAGTTCCCATAGACACAGAGGCCAATTCAAAAGTGCCCTTGTTTGCTATATCTATGCGAAGTAAAATAAATAATTAAAAGAAAGCCCGCAGCATTGTTCTTAAACTACATGGGAGCTATGGGTGCTGTGGAAAATGCTCTATTTTTAAATCATGAAGCGATGTGAAAGAGAAGGGACAGCCTTGGGAAAAAACAATGGGACTTTCAAGTCGTTCTGAGCTCTCCTGCTTCTGTCGCCTTGGAGTTTTCCCGAAGGGACGCAGAAATTCTGGCTCCAGTATGGACAACAGGCCTTTTAGAAGACTCAGTGTTGCTTCTTGTTTCTTAAGAGGCTCTTCAGCAGCCTCGGAGTCACCATCCTTGGAAGATGGGGCTACAAAGGTGCTGGTGCTGGCCCAGGAGTCTTGTTCCTTGCAAAGGGGCCTCCCTGCTTCTATGCTGCTGTACCCTGATGAGCTTTAAAAGCTTTTGGTCGTTGGCACATCCCCCCCCCCCCCCAGTATTCAGGAGAAAATGGAATGTTTAGATTAAATGGACCTTCATGGAAATGACTTCACAAGTGGTTATCATCACTGCAAAGAACAGATGGCAGGCTTTAAAACTTATTCCTCTGTACAGACTGCTACTTCAGGAAGGAAACTGAGATAACTACAAAGTGGTACGCATGACCTTAACACAATATTACTGTATCTGAGATGCAAAACTCTGGATGACCAGAAAACCTCCATCGAGAATTGCTAATAGCAGCCAGCTACTGTAGTTGCCGTCCGGATTTTTAAATTCAGCTGTGATAGCCTTACTGCATTTAGGCTCCTGATCAGTTACTGGGCAGACATCACTCACTCAAGATTTGATTTTTGATGAAGGAAACAGATCTAATACATATCCCAGAGATGTGACCAATGCTAAGCAAGGCTGGGAGGAATAACAGGGATGTATGGAAATGCTAAATGTCTATAGTCAGATGAACCATTCAACAGCCTGCTAATTTTGATACATGAGGTGGCAATGATATCCCTTATGACCTGCTCCCCAATTGTTTCAAATTCTAAAGCAGGGGTCTTCAAACTTGACAGCTTTAAGACTTGTGGACTTCAGCTCTCAGAATTCCTCCTCCAGTCATGTTAGCTCAGGAATTCTAGGAGTTGAAGTCCACAAGTCTTAAATTTGCCAAGTTTGAAGACCCTTGTTCTAAAGCAACATGGAACAACTTTAGAGGTTCATGCTAGATCAACCCAGATTAGTTTGTCTTGGTAATTTAACAAACACATCAAGTTTGCTAAGTTAGGAGCGGGGGTGGGCAATTAATTTTCCCAAGGGGCCACAAGAGAAACTGGGACTGTGGTAGAGGGCCGAACCAATAGGACTGTGAAGGTGCATAGGCACGCATGCACACACATATGTAAATTGGAAAAAAAATAGCCACTGCCTTCAAAATGAAAACAATGCAGTTGTACTGTGTGAATGGCATACACTTATTTACATTTGATTTCTAATTTCTGATTGATTTCATGAGGGCCAGACAAGGACAGCCAAAGGACTGGATTTGGCCCGGGGGCTATAAAATGTCCAAGTCTAGTTAGGAATATCCCAGAATTTCATGCCAATCAGCAACTTGTGCCAATAAATATGTAATGCAATAGGACACCACTTCATTTGGTAGTCTGATGGATGGAAATGATACTCCGAAGGAAGAAGAGTTATACGAAGTAAAGCTTCAAAGTTTATGCCTTTTAATAAAATCAGCTTAAAAAGGTGCTATTAAAAGCCTTTTGATTTATCTTTATTTAATGGTCTGATAGCGTAATGGTTTGTTCTGGACTTATTACTGATATCGACTTCCCCCTAAACAGCAAATGGATCAAAATGGCCACTTGAAGGTGCTTAGGAAATGTCCTGCCTCATTTAGAGAATGTCAAAGCCTGCTTGTATGGAATATGAAAATGACTTATTTCTATCATTCCTAATTTGACCTTCCCTTTACGGCAGAATTAGATCATTCCTGGTAGATGATAAAATGTTCGCCCTGCCTGAGACTCCATTACTAAATCGAATTAATAATGGGTTATGAATACAACTTACTACATTAACCGGGGGCAACTACTTATCTGCTTTCTTGGAATCCTTTGAGCTTAAGGAGGTGAACAGGGAATCTGTAGCAGAGAAGGCTACTACATGTTTATCTAACCATTGCCCCTCCTTGCTAATTAAATAAGCTAAAAAGATTAATGTCATGGGAAATGAAGAAGATTATGAAAAGTTGCAGGAGGCAATAAACAAAGCTTTTCTCCCACGATGATCTTGTGCAGGATTGTGATGTGGCACACTTTATTCAACGAATAGTTTTATACATGAAACTATGTGGAAGAGATCGCTTGGAATTCTGGAATGAGATATCACCCATATGCTGATGGCCTTTAGCTCTATCACCCTTGGGCAAGTACTAGTAATGAAGGAAACTGCTCATATCCTTCAATCCTGCTTGGGCTTGATAAGAAGGAAGAAGTTTGTAAGTCCAGTTCTGCTGCTGAAGAGGAAGTCTGGTTCAGAGTGTACTTGTTTTGAAAGAGGTTGCAACCCTCCAAAAGCGCAAACTCGTAATTTTGGCAAGAAGTGTTTGCACAATTACATTTAAATGTTCCAGCTGTGACCTTTAGTGGTTTGGTATAATTTGGCATGATGATTTATGCTCTTTACAGCAACATGTGAAAAGCATCCAAAAACTTATATAAAAGGTTGCATGTAGACTTTTGACTGTTACTTAATATTAATATTAGCACTCTATTATATCAATATTGAAAAATCTGTATAATTGCTCAATGTTTTCTGTCTTCCGTTCAAGGAAATTCATCTTTACAGTAGCCTTAAAAACATATGAAATGACTAATTTAAAGGGCGCCCTGCTTCTTTATAAATTTGTTTGGTTATTGGTATATATAGAAAATGTCCTGAGATGACATAATTCACAAATATTGTTTATTAGATACTTGTCAAAGAGTTTTCTTCTTGTTGCCCCCTAAACTGTGAAATGGTCTTCCTTAAGAGATGCAATTGATTCTAGCTCTATTTCAGGAACAAAAATTAAGAGAAATATCTTTTCAATTTTGTTTGCTAAACTGCTTTTAGAAATTTCATTTTATGATTAACAAATAGCAATATCCCTTTGGTATAATACAATTAAAAGGAACATGACTGTTTGTTAGTTACCAACCCAAATCAAACAAACCTAGAATAATTGCATTTTGCTGCCAGTCGCACTCAAATTCACTCCAAGTTTGCAAACTGAAACTTGTTGCTTACTAAACCTTTTCTGATCATTCAGAGAATAAGTTGCTTTGGATATTAAGGACTCACACTTTTAAGGATCTTGCCAATCAACTAAATTTTAACTGTACTGCACTGATGATGTTACCTAGTCTGGATAATGAAACACCTGCAAGAAAACAACCAAGCTCAGAGAGCACCAAGGATATCAACCCTGAGCTACAAATATTCTCCTCTGTTGTAAATTAACTATGTCCTAGAGATGCTCCAATAAAGGATGTGCTGGGAAAGCTGAGATGAACAGCTATAGAAAATACCCAATGGGAAGAGCCGAAGGGGACCATCCCAAACAAATGTGTCTCAAGGCAAATGAGATCTCCAGCTCAGGCAATCTCACTCTCACCTGTCAAATGAATTACCTGTCGGCTGAAGAGACGCTGGAGCAGACCCTTTTTGGGCAGGGGAGGCTGCTGCCCTTTCCAGTCCAGATCAGGAGGTATGATGCCATCTGGACCAAATACATTCAGCTCCTTGAAACATTCTGTATCTATCATCTACAAAATAATAATGATAATTTCAGAACTAACTATAGTTTTGCTATGGCTATCCACTTGTTTCTCAGAGCCGCATTCAAAATCAGCTACCAGTACCAGTTTTTGTGGCAAAAGCAGATAACCCATTTTTTAAAAAATTCTCCTTTCAGAAGCATCATTTCTCAGAAGAAAACCTACCTCATTTTGCCAGGGAATAGGGACACTTCCTGTTGCAAATTTATGATAGAAATCATGGTCCGTTGGTTCTAACTCTACCCCTTTGACTGTGGAAAACTGCTCAATATCCAGGACATCTTTGCAATAAATAGCTTGGGGCTAGAAGGAATACAGAAAAAATAAATGCATAGAAGGGTTATTTTCTGACATTTAAAATAGCAAACAATATTATAAGAGCACAACATCTGGCTCCACCAATGCATGCATTTTCAACTCACATCAGGTTTAAAGGGGGGGTCCAGCATCCCAGCTTCCAGTCGCTTGAAATTCAGGTGTTTAAACAGAGGGTGGTCTTTCACTTCTTGAGCACCAGACCCTCCACACCCCAGCCGTTCCAAGGGGTCTTTGCACAAGAGCTAAAATGCAGCACAGGGAGATCAAACACAAGCCGCTTCTATACAGTTATGCAGCTTCCATTAAAAGGGGAATAAATTTAACCCATATTTAAACTGTTAAAACTGTTTTAGGGGAGGAAAAAAAATACTGACATAAAACTTGAAGTATACTTTGTAGACTGTTTTTTTGTCCTGGCTTTTGCTAATTTTGTTTGCAAAACTCATTTTATATTTTTGGCTGATTAGAAATCAACCTCAATGCACTTCTGTTACGTCTTTACCATTATTTACCATAAAATTTAAAAAATGGCGCACCATGTAGTCATTTATTAAATGGTTATAAACCTTTAAAAAAAACCCAACATGATTGAAAACAATTACACAAATATGTTACAACACAAAATAAAATTTAACTTAAAAAAAAAAACCCTTAAAACAACCCAGTAAAAAATACAAGACACAAAAGCAGACGGGGGAAATTAAAGGCGGCCAACCAAAATATACCTAAAATGCAGGAATGTCTGGCTTTGACTTATCAAGAGGGGAAGTGACTGTACATGACAAGAGCCCTTGTGGAGAGTGGCCATCTTGGCAATGACACCAACTGCTAATCTGCAAATCACAGGACAGAGCAGATGTATTAGGAGATGCTCTTTTAGTTAACCTATTTATATTTTAGCTCCTTGAATCTAGCTCACTGGCAACCAGGGACACATACACATAAAACACCCCAATGAGGAACCCAACCCTTCCATTCTGCATCAGTTATAGCCTTCAGACCAGTCCCAGGGAGAGCTCCTCCCCTCATGCGTGAATCATGGTGACCAAACGCTGCCTGTCTGGGGCACCATAGCTGGAGGATCATAGCTTCAGGTGGTAAAAGTGAGTCTTTTGCCTGCTTTATTTCCCTAGTCCTTTAGGCCCCTTCATGGATCATAACAGAAGTATACAGGTAGTCCTTGTTTAGCAGCCACAGCTGGGATGGGCGACTTGGTTGTTAAATGAAGCTATTGCTAAATAAAATGGCAATTCTGCTTATGAACTTACTTCGGCTTTGCTTTGCTTTACAGGCCTGTGTCATAAATATGAGGACTGATGGCAAAATTACTTTTCATCTCTGTCGTGAGTTTTAGTGAATGGAATGAGGCAGTCACTAAATAGGGACTAGCTTATAGATTTATTTTTTTCTAACGTTTATACCTCACTATTTGATAGCTAACAGCCTTTCAGTCTTCCTCACACACTGCAGTTACAGTTAAGAGACAAAATTAAGATCACTTATGCATCTTCTTGGGATATCTAATGAAAGTGGGCCAGAAAGGGGTTATTAATTTAATATCACAAGGTGGTATTAAACTATCATGGTGAGGGACATGTAGATTTCTGATACGTAAGCATTTTTCCTCTGATTTGAGACAAATGTGCATGCTAGTCAGGGAAACGGAGACCCACAGTGGGAACTTGATTTCACCATCTATCCTTCCTTTTTCCATGCCTCTCTCCTGTTAGTCACAAATAGGCAGAAAGGATATTTGAAACAATGGCAATTTATTTACTGGTTCATAAACTGGGAAAACAAGTTGCTTTCCAAACAAAGGAAAGCTTCAGAATAAAAGCCCATATGAGTTTATACAAGGATACAAAGGATTTGAAGTATGGTTTAACTGCTTTTTGACAGGTAGATGTCAGGTAGGATTAGTAGGTATATAGGTAGGTTGAGATGAACAGCACAATTGCAGCAAGATTGTGCTACATACTGGTCTAAATACAGGTTTGCAGATAACTTTAATATAGAATATGGTTTGTTTTGCTTCAGCTTATGCGGGTGATATAAATCCTCTGTGATCTATAAACCATTTTTAATGGTTTAGAATATATTAACCAATAATCCATGGTTTAGTATGTGGTATAATCCAAGGCACTGATCATTGATGACAAACTGAAATTATTGCGTTTAACTAGCTACCAAACTACATCAAAAGAACTTTTATTCCTGTTTTTAAAAAAAAAAAACAGTTTAACACATATAGTAAAAATCTTTGATTTTTGTTTTGGCTGAACCCATTCTGGAGTAAGCCAAAACAGAAAATTATAGTATAGTTTAATTATAGTATAGTTTCACCAAGCACCAATACCTTTGGAAAGGAAAGGGTTCATTGTGTTGCAAATTCTAACTGTGCCTGATGGTCAAAGAGGCAGCACACGTACCATGGAACACAGTGAGCGGGAGGCAGGCGAGAACTTCTCAGAATACTCTTCCTGGACTTCCTTCACCAGACGTTCCACTTCTTCACGCTTGATCTTCTTCCTGCGCTGCTGGAATGGAGACTGGCCCTCGATCATCTCATAGAGCAGGCATCCGAAAGCCCACCAGTCTGGGTTGAATGTGTACCGTTCATTCTTTACAACTTCAGGAGCTGCAAAAAGGAACCATCGGAACCAGATCTTCACACAACCTTTACTTATATGGGATCTGATCTTAGGGAAATGTCAGGCGCAAACACCAGGGCCACACATTAACTTTCAATTAAATTGATTTATTGCTCATGCCTATGCACAGGAATCTACTCAACTAACATAGCATTATTTTGGTGCTAGGTAAGAGCTAACAGAATTCAAGAAGGTTGGACTTAGTCTGTGACAATGTAGACTCTAGGCTGATTCCTCTTCTGATTTTGTCCCGGGACTCTGCCGCTCTTTCTCGTACAGGAAACTTCCAAAGCTCACTGAGTGTAGCAGTGTTTTATATGCAAATTATCTCCCTCCATCTCTTTCTCTCTCCCTCCCTCCATCCTGTTTCCCTGAAAATAAGATCCAATCAGAAAATAAGCCCTAGCATTTTTCAGGATGCTCATAATTTAAGCCTTACCCCCAAAATAAGACCCAGTTAAGATTGTCAATCAGACCGACACATTTAGTACTATATTTTCCCCAAAATAAGACCTAACCAGAAAATAAGCCCTAATGCGTTTTTGGAGCAAAAATTATTATAAGACCCGGTCTTATTTTTGGGGAAACACAGGTATCAACTATCTCTAAGTCCTTAGCTTATAACCAACCAAGTACCTCCTAACAAATACCTATGTTTTGGTACTAGATAGGGCTACAAAAGCCTGAAATTTTGAAGAGTCATTGCTGATGAACATACAGCAATACATTAGCAATCCAGTTCAATATAAGACAACTTTCTAGGATTAATGAATCCAATGCACAAGAAGCAGAAAGAAGCAAAGGATGCACTTTCTATTTCCCCTGACTTGGGATTCAGAGATGTAACACAAAATGCAAGAGGAAGCCAGCACTTTCTGTATCCTATTACAGGCTCCAACTTTTCCATACTGTTTGCACAACATTGTCACAAAACTGTTGATTCCTTCTCCTCCATCTAAGCACTACAAAGTAATCAATCTCTTACGGATATCTTCCAAAATATTCAGAAGATGAATGCAAGCCAATTTGAACTGTCTGAATATTTTCTTCCAACTACAATTATATTTCTAGTCTGTAATCCCTGGATGGTTTGGGACATAGAATGTGCAAAAAGTAGTTGACAGCAAATGGAATTCTGCTTGTTTGAGTTACTCTAATTCAGTGCATCTGGGTTTGGGTACTGATGTTTCAGGAAGGAATGCTGCTACATTTCTATACAACCCTGCAGCTGAATATTTAAAAATTCTCCACAGTCCAAAGTTTGAAATGAAAGTTTATTTCTGGGCAATCTGAAAACACCTTCCCAAGTAGCTGCCTCAGCTTCTTCAACAGGTCTGCCTACAGATCTGCAGAAACATTAGGGATTTATTTGTTTTACCAGTAGTGTAATATTTCTGTTGGCTCCACAAAACAAACAATACTGGGAGTCCAAAGGTAACCCTGAAGGAGAAATATTTGGATCAAGCAAGTTATTGTCAAAATAGAAGCAAATGAAGTGACAAATGCATTTCCTTATTCTGCCCTGCAGATTGAGCATATGCGATCACTTTCTACCAGTTATTCAAACTTAAGCCCAGATGCCCTTTAGGATGACATTCACCTGTTTTGCCCTGTTAAGTTGTGACTAAATATTCTGTCCTTGCTCTGATGGGCTTCATGATTTCCATCGTTTCCAGTCAACACTCCAGAGCCCTTCTTGGATACTCACCCATGTAGCCAACAGTTCCGACTCGACCTTTTATTGTCTGTCCTTCTGGAACATGAACAGCTAGTCCCAGGTCAGAAATGCGGATGTGACCTTGTTAGGGAAAAATGGGATCGTGAGAATGCCTTGTTTACAGATTTCCCTCACTTGCTATAAAAGGGGGGTAGCATCAACTTACTCATGGAGGGGATCAATCGGTCTATGAAAAACATTTACTCACCATGATCATCCAGTAGAATATTCTCTGGCTTCAAGTCCCTGGAGAGGAACATGGATTTATAAGAATAACGTCATCAAGATGTTCACACAACATATTTATCTATATCTTGGGTAAATGGAACATTGGTCAGGCAGGACTAGTTTTCCTTAGATTTCACCAACACATATTTTTACTTCCTTCAGGAAGAAAATGCATCTGCCCAGTTTCTGAACAATAACTGTTGATTTTACAGTAACAGCACTCAACGTATTCTTGAGATGATCCCCAGCTGAGCCCAGAAGATAAGTGCATTCTCACCTGTAAACTATCCTCTCTCGGTGGAGATCTTCCAAGCCACAGCAGATTTCAGCTGCGTAGAAAACAGCCCGTGGCTCTTCAAATCCTGCTTCTCCCATGTGGTAGATGTGGAACTTCAGGTCTCCACCATTCATGAGAGTCAGGACCAAGCAGAGAGCATCTTTTGTTTCATAGGCATAGGACAAACTCACCTACAATCAAATCAGATTGTTTCAGGACTAAAACAAACCTAAAATAGCTCCAGAAAGCACAGCACCCAGATACAAATATGAAGAGCTGTGCTGTCTATTCACCTTTACAAAAACCCTAGATATACAGAAACAGAAAAAGCTCTTGAAACAAGATGTTACTCAACCAGGAATTAATGGTAGTTAATAGCTAACTGTCTGCTATACAGTTTAATGTAAAGTTAAGTGGTGCAGAGGAGCTAAAAACAATGGAGGAAACAGCGGGAGTAGTGAAAAGGCCAAATACAAAGAGGTCTCTGCAATAAGGCACTGTTCAATTGGTTTCTATTCAGTGAAACAAGGACAATTGCAGGTAGGTAAGATTGCTCAGTTATCTCTGTGCATCCCCTTTGGGATCTTGAACTGGTTTCAATAAAAGCTTCAGTAGAAAGTCCAGCAGATCGCAGGCAAGGCCAATTATGTATTCTCTCCCATCAAATATAGCCTGATTTAAAATCAGATGGGAAGGACAGGACCCATGTAGATAAGCCTACCTATGTAGCCTAAGTTTCAGGTGCTGCACATTGACACTGGGACTAAAGCCATGGAAGAGTTTTGCCATCATTTTGTTAAATGTAAGTGCAAAATGGATGGATGGATGGATGGATG
>JANHJO010003144.1:236704-247156 GCA_032468235.1 Pseudoxyrhopus heterurus
ATGGATGGAAGGAAGGAAGGAAGGAAGGAAGGAAGGAAGGAAGGAAGGAAGGAAGGAAGGAAGGAAGGAAGGAAGGGTGAATGGTCCAAGATGAAGACTGTGAAAGTTATAGTTAAATGGAGTTGATAAGATTCTTAGCACAATAGAGAGGTGAGAAGCTTAAAAAAAAATATACGAACTGCTGCATGGACATGGTTTTCAAGGACCAACAGGTATGTAGAGGTACACTAAATATGTTGTCCCGATATAGATTTAACTCTATATCCTTTCTTCTTCCCACCTAACTTTTTTGCCTTATTTTTTTCTAACTCCTTTTCTGTAATCTGCCTAATGTTTCAATCCCCAAAAAAGGTGTAGGGTGATGGATCTCTATGTACAGTATGTAAGCCTTAGACATATGGAAGAGGACCCATGTAGTTATAGGTAAAATTGCCCATTATCATTCAGACCTTCCACAAAGCATTTACTGGCAGTTCAAGATCCCATATAAACTGATGTCTGAGAGAGGCCAATAGTCCTGTAGTGGCTGTAGGTTTAGCATTATAGGCCAGGAGGGGGAAACTCCAATAGTCTCTTCTTGCCACCTAGCTAAGGAAATCCCACTTATTTTAGCCCAGGTGTGTCAAACTCGCATCACGGTGGCATCTTGTGACGTATCACAAAAAATTTTTTCCCCTTTGGGAAAAACTGGGTGTGGACGTGGCCAGCATATGACACATCCAGCCCGCAGGCCGCGAGTTTCACAGCCTTGCTTTAGCCCCTGCCCATCATGGAGCAGAGACTGAGTGAGTGGGCAGCTAGTAATTGTATGACCAACCCTCTCTCAAGCCCCGGGCAGAAGTAAAGCAGTTCCTATGTACTTACTACAAACCTACTGTTCACTTTCTCCAGTATCTGCTTCTCGTTTAAGGCCATGGATTCCCCTTTCCGCTTTTTTATCCGCTTCTTCTCAAGCTTCTTGCAGGCATACATCTTTCCGGTGGCCCGCACCTGGCAAGCACAAACCTTGAAGGGAAGAAATTAAGGGTGATGGTTTTGGCAGTTCACGGGATTTTATGAGCTTTATCAGTTGTTTATTGGATCCTGAAGTCATTACTTAGATATCTTCAAGCAAAAATGCTGTGATATCTTAGCAATTAAATGGTTTATTGACTCCATCACAAAAGCCTTGGCTTTTACTGCAAAACAAAAAATGAGTTCATGGCCTTCCTGCTGAGAATAAAGCCCAGAATCAAACGTAAATAAATGGCTTAAGATTTCTTTCTTGCTGAAGCCTTTCATGTTTTGCAGCCATTAGTATTTCCCTGGTTGCAAAGTTTGGGGCATCAAATGTAGGAAGCAGCAAGAAAGGGCTTTAAAATGTTTAGCATATCAATCATGCTATTCAGACAGGTACTTGTGATCACCAGCAGCTCGAATAACCAAGCTCACATTCTTGTGGAGTTCTTCTTCAGAAACAGAAAATTATTCCATACGGTAGGTTCCCAAAAGCAGGCAGGGGAGCTACCTCCACGGAGCTGGTCAAATAACATACCTCTCCAAAGCCTCCCTTCCCTAGCACACGGTATTGACGGAAAGTGTTCTTGGTTACATGCCGCCTTAGAGAAAAACAAAAGTCAGTTAGCCATTAGAAAGGTGAAGTGTTAATTCTATTCTCTTTTGATCAATACAACATGCAAGCAAGATTTTATATAGGAGCCCAGTGAATGGAATAAAAAAGGAATCAAGGTCTAGCAGGCTAATGAGGAAAAATCCTGATGAGGATTGGATTCATTTTCGTTATTTGACCGAGATTCCTCCTCCCACCCAACAGTCAGGAATATTGTTAAGGGCAGGAAATAGGATCTTTAAATTATATATTGTATAAAAATAGGCCCAAAGAAGCTGGATCACAAGTACCACAGAGTCCATAACAAAGATTTACCTTTCCAGATACTTCCACTGCAGAAAGCGGTTGAAATAAACGCTGTCAAGATAGTCTGCGAAAGGTGCCACACTAAGGTAGCCATGGATGAGCCTAGAAAAGGAACTAGATCCTCTTAGGGAAATTGAAGTCACCACCATGCAGAAAAATAAAGATGATGAATGAGCCTGATGCTCCTTTGTTCAAAAAATTGATTGGACACAAGGTGGAAAACCCTCACGAAATTAGGAAAACTCATAATTTATGTAGCCAAGGCTATCCAAAGACATTACCCCTATAGGAAAGCCAAAGCTAGATAGCACTATCTATCACAACTTAGATAGCACTAGGAAAGTGATTCTCATTTATAGAAAGAGCAGGAGTCCATTGATTCATTACCCATTTGATAAAAAAAATTTGACAAATGCAGTAGAGGACTAGAAGATCTTTGCTAGACAAACTTGGGCCTGTACTTATTACCAGATAATATAAGAGGTTTGAGATATAGAATTTTCTTATTTCTATATGCCCTGCCTCTCTTGAAATCAATATAATGGACACACGGTGTCTAAAGAATCTCTAATATGGTTGCTAATCAGGTTGCCAACTGGCTTACTTTGGTGGAGCACCCCCTCAACTATCTAATGAAGGTATAGTGTTTTCCAGGGACAAAGAGTATGACCCAAAAGAAACTATCTGGATCTGAAACACGAGGTTAGGATCTCTTCTTTTCCACCAGTTATCAAAACTTCAACAGCTCTGCTAATAATCTAAATATCACTTATTAAGATGTGCATAAAGATTTTTTGCTCTATGTTGCCTAGCAGCTCTTCTACGACAGAGAAATGATTAATACTATAGAACAAGTTCTAAAATGTATCAGTAACAAATTCTCCATGCTTTGGGTGAAGAGCAAGCTTAGATCTTGTTGGGTGACCAATTATTGCCCAGGAAAATATAACAGAGCATTAATTAAATTCCACCTATTCTCTCTACTCACTTGGTAGATTCCTTAAAGAGTTCTTTACTTGGTTCCTGTTCCAGTTGCTCAGAACACAGATTTACTAGTTCCAAGGGCACTTCAGGGACGTGGTCCGCACTCTGAGGGCAAAGCATCAGTGTCAAATGAGGATTCACAGTTCTGCAAGAAGTAACAATTCCCCTCCCGAAGCATCAGTCCCTGGCAGAATTATTGTGGGGCTGGAGGGAATGGGATAGGACAGCAGCAGGAATAAGCAGGTAGAAGTTACTGTAGCCTCTTGGTGTTTCTCCATGCATTGATAAGACTTTTACAGTTTGTTGTAGGACAGGAACTTTGGCAATGAATGATATTGACGATCAATGATATTGATTGCTATTTTACAAGGACCAGGCATAGAATAAGAAAGGGCTGAAATGGGTACTTGCATCATCATCACAATCATCTCAAGATTGCCAAGTTGTGACCATCCTGACAATCCACACACACACACACACACACAAAGACGAACAGAGTTCTCACTAGGGCAATTGCTCTTCCCAAAGCCTAGCTTATTATTAGAGTAACTCACAATGAGTCCCCTGGCTCCTTTGCTTGGCTGCCACAACCCGGGAAGCCTCTCACCTTAGGATTCAAATAGGCTTCAATCAGGCACTTCCCACATTCTTTCCGTTTCTCATCCGGGGTCACTTCATACTCGGCCTGAAATGAGAGCAAGCGGCACCATTGTTACAGATCCCTGCTAGAAATAAAAACACAGCTTAATTGATTCAAAACGACCATTCTATGTACAGAGAGACAGGTCAGGGAGAATATTTTTTATGTGTTCCAGGATCTCTTGAGGAGAATCCGCTATTGCAGTACATTTCAGGGATAACACTAGACTCTGCTCTGAATAGAGCAGGACAAGGAAGTAGCAGCAGGGCTATGCACACAATTTGAAATGGATGCATTGCAGGATCCCTAGATGCAAAAATGTGCAATTAGTGCCCCCATCCCCATCAGATACTCATATTGAGTTGTGCTTACCACAGCATCCAGGAACTTGACACAGCGCATGAGTTCTAGTCGTGTGTCACAAAACTGCCGGAACAGCAGACGTCCAATCGGCTGTTTATCACACAAACTGTGGTAGTCCCGCTCTGAAAGCAAAATAAACATGGTCTCATTATGAAAATACTCAAATCCTCCTTCATTGTGATATGGCTTTGAGTATTGTCATAATTAGACCCTGAGACAACACTTAAAACCACTTTCCAACACACTGACTTGCTGGCTGAGAATTTTGAAAGTTGCAGTCTGAATACACCTTGGGGGAATGTGCCACTTTGAGGAGGCTGTGCAGCATCGTTTATTACATCTAAATAATTACGCTGAAGAATAAAACCAAATCCACAATTGCCCTGGAAAAGCTGTCTTTTCACACTGGACAGTCTCCAAGAAAGAAATCTTGCATTTCTTGTCAAATAATCTCTCTGTAGTTGTATGACATATCCTTTGTCCAACAAAATTCCAAGCAGGCTTTCCTTGAGAGAAAATCAGCTCAACTAATTGGTCCGAGAAGATTTAGTGTTTTGTTTTAATCTCCTGGTGACTATTCTCAGGAAAGGATCTTCCTCAGACCTAATCTCATCTCTATTCATGACTTCGGCAGTTCCCCTTTTGTTTTTTTACTGAAAAACCAAAGAAGAGAGGTCTACCTCCCTCAATTGCTTGTCAAAATTAAACCACCATATTTTCATTGATTATTTTTCTGCCCTTTAGTTCATTTTTACACCCAAGACATTGAAGCGCTCTCTCTCTCTCTCTTTTCTCTCTGTTAATTCCAAAGATAAACCTCATTCCAATCTTTGCCATGATCCAAGAAAGCATAGAGGGAGAGAAAAATAAATGTTTAGTTCATTTGTTGAATTGTTCTCTCAAGGTCTCTGTTCCTGCTTTGGGCATGTCAACATGAAGGAGGCAAATATTTAGGAGTCACTTCTATCAAGAGGAAACAAGATAGCTTTTCAATGAAGGTTCTGTGGCATCAGGTTTAACTAGGCGATGACTTGATGATTTGCCCGTATCAAGTGAGAAAAGAAAGATTATTATTACTATGTCACTGGGCATAGAGCAATAAACAGCTTTATATGAAGGTGTATTCCTCAGCCTCACAGGTGTCTATCCCACCATCTAACTTGATAATTCATTGCTGATGCACAAAACTTAATGGGGGTGAGAAACAGATTTTATATAATCCAGGGGCTGATACATTATCTAATAATCCTTGTGAAGGTATTCAGACTTTTTCCCCAAGTCAGAATGCCTGCTAGATCAGCTGAACTGAGCTGAAATATATAGACAATAAGAATATTGTTCCAATACACTTATAATCTTGAGAAACTCCAACTTTTATTAATTTATATGTTGGAATTATATCCTCTTTCCTTTGGGATCTCACATGGCACTTCTTTGAATGTAGACTTGAATTGAGATCTCCCTGGTCCCAGAGCAACACCTTAATTATTATTACACAGTAGCTACTCTACAGATATCCCACAAATTCAAACAATTACAGAGTCGAGTTTGAATATATCAAACATTTCGTGTGTACTTTATAGCAGTAGATTACTCTTTTAAGTGATTAGTAATCCTCACATCATTTCCATCATTATCAGTAACTCTGTACTTTGTTTTGTGCCACTTTTTTTCTTTCCACAAAGGTCAGTACAACATCCTGTCTCAAGAGGTTTTCCTCCAGTATTACCCCCATTTCATTAGTAATTAGACTTTATACTGAAGTCCAGAAATGAGGACCACTGCATAACTATATTATCAAGAGAGAATGGAATAAAATGGTTTTATGCTATAAGCCTCCCAGAATTGCTTTGGAATGAGCTAGGCGGCAAATAAATTTAATAAACAAACGGCTTCAAATTATGCTTGAAGTTTCGAGTTAAAAGCATTATCTGAGGACATTGGTTCTCAGAAACATGCTAACAGAGTTATGCAATGGGCCTCATGTCTGTATACACTTCCAAACTGGGATTTTGGGAAAGAAAGAGCAATTGCAACTTAGAAACCAGTAAAGGCAGGTCAATAGTTTTGTGCCCAGTAAAACAATGTTTAAAGATTTTTCAGGTCGGTATTGAGCAAAAAGCCTAATAGTGGCCTGGTTTGTTTTCCAGTTATCCCCCAAATTCGTGGTGTTGTTTTATTATCCTGCTGCATTGTTGGAATCAGGACTAATCATAATTTCCCAGGAAGCTTCTTGCCCATAAATCAGCCTGCCCCAACGCTCTCATGGCCCATGTTGTAAGACTATCCTTCTCTGTGCAGCAGTTTCTCTAAGGAAGCTGTGGTTTCCTGATCTGTGAAGAAAAACAACACCAACTCCAGAAACATGAGGGGGAGGGGTCCCATGCAAACGAACCATTTCTTCCTCTGATAGGAAATGAGTGCATTGAATGAGGGAAGGTGAGAGGTTCAGAGCCTGGCAAGATTATTCTTCAGTGCTCAAGAACATGGGCAAGCCAAACACAGGCAAGAGTTACGTGCTAGGTAGAAGCTTCATATATGGTTGATTTGGCGCCAGGGCTCCATAGTGGAATTGAGGGAAATTAATACATTATAGTTGAAAAATAGATTTCCTGTGAGATGGAAAATGTCATGCTTTTCTCTGATTTTTTGACCACAGGTTGCCAATTTCACACAGCTTTGCTCATTAGGTAATACAACTGCACAGATTTGAAAACCTACATTGTATTCTGTGCCCAGCTCACAATCTTTAAGATATCTGTCTAGGTTGACATCAAGGTTTTAATGTGTACCATCTCTACATATACAGTAGCATTCACTTTGTCATCAATATTTTTGGTAAACTGCAAATTGAGCATTATGAAGAGTTGGAAAGAAAACAGACCTTTTATAAGACAGCTAGATATTACCGTACTCCAATTTCAAGATGGGGAAGAGAAAAGCATATTTTTCAAATTAACTCAGGTCAATATTATAATTCCTAAGAGAACAAATAGCTAGGCTACGCAGAAAGCATCCAGGTTTTTAGGGTCGGCACTGAAATTTTGGCCGAGATCCAAAATTGAAATTTCCTCTTCCATCAAATACGAGTTAATGCATCAGAAGGAATAATTAAGTAAAACCATCAAGGAAAAAGCCCAAAAATTACTGTGGAAAGTACAAGGAAGCCCTAATTCAATATACAATTGGGATGAACAAGAAAAATGGTTATACAGGAACAGAAGCAAAACTGGACTTAATGAGTCAGTGGTATAATAATATGATCTGTATTCAGTAGGTTCCATATTCAATCTTTCGACTTGAGCTCCAAAGAATCACTGCAAAGTTTGATGGACAACAATCCAACTCAATCTATAGCCTACATCAGGGCTGTCAAACTCCCGACCTGTGGGCCAGGTGTGTCACATGCTGGCCATGCCCATGCCTGGTTTAGGGAAGGGGGAAAAAAGTCCCAATACGTCACGTGATGCCGTGACGACGCGAGTTTGACACCCCTGACCTACGTCATTTGGAATCAAAGATTCAGAACATCAGTCTTCCAAATAAGAACAGACTCGCCATGATTCTGTGTGTAAAAAACCAAGTTTGGGGATGAGCTCCTTGTTTTCAGCTAAATTTACACCAAAGCCTAATTATGTCAGTGTAAAATTATCAACTGGTGTCACTTCTTTCAGATTCCTTATTTGAGGTTCAAAAAGCCTTATGTACAGGTATCCATGAATCCATTTTTCAGGAAGAACATTCTCAGATTCTAGGCAAGCAGTACCCCCAACACTAACCAGATTGCAGTTTTCAAAAAGTAACAAAATTCCTTTCTGAGCAGTGATAGGAGCTCAAATTATTTTTTTCCTTTTTGTTACTCTGTGCAAAGAAATTTCTGCCTCTCCCTTCCAGTAACACTCTATGTATGTCACAGGGAAAAAACTGAAGTCAACAATTGAGGATCAGCATTCACCCAAACTACTAGCGCCTTTGGTTTTCCTTAATGCAATTATAGTACTACAAAGTTATTTTTTTTTTGAGAGAGAGAGAAAAGTATCAAAATAGTATGGTGCACATATTGTAAGCAGTCAAAACATGGGACAAAAAAAGTGAAGTCTCATGTGATAGATTTCCTTCAAACAAAAAACAGTAGTGTTTTTTAAAATCAAAAATATTTGCTTGTTTATCAAATTTATATAACTGTCCATCTCACAAATGCCCGTCTCATGTCCTATTGAAGTGGGAAATGGTTACTAGATTTTTAACGCTGCCTTAAGGAACAGCACAGACTTAAGCTTAATCCTGTTCCTCAAAATCCGGACCCTAAGAGCTTCTCCAGCACTGAGATTGACCTTGGATGGCTCCAGGCCAAGAGACATAACTGGGCATCTTCAGCATATTGAAACTGTGCTGTCGGATCACCTTGACTGACAGCCTCATGTAAATGTTAAATAGGCAAGAAGAAAGTGCTGCGCCCTGAGGAACACCAGAAAGCAAGGGGCATTGATTCAATCTCTCCCACCAACGTTGACCGGAAGTGACCACAGAGGAAGGAGAACCACTGCAATATAAATTCTCCTCCTGATCCCTGAGGCCAATCCTAAAGGTTACCATGATGGGTAGCATTTGTACTGAAAGCTGATGAGAGATAAATCCAGGAGAGCTTGTATTGCCCTCATTTTAGTCCCGGTAGAAGTGTTCAGCAGGCAGAAGCAATGCTGTTTCCAGGGCTGCATCGAAGCCTGAACACATCTGAAAAGATAATCCACATCCTCCAGACTTATCAAAAAGCTCAAGTCTTTCTACCAGCATAGATTCTCATATGGTCTCCATTTGAATTCACTGTAAAAACTTGAAATATACGCACATTTAATGTGTTACAGCTGTGTTTGAAACTTTTGAAGGCGGCGGTGGGTGACTACGAAACTTTGATCAGTGACTCTTTTAGTTAACTTATGAATCTACATGCTTGAGCCTACTCTGAATGGCAGTTGCTCATAAACAATTCAAGCAGAAGGGTTTCCGCCCCCCCCCCCAGCCTTTGTACTCCAGACCGTCTCTGAATCTAGCGCACCGTAAAGAACAGATGTGCGAAATTTATAATTTCAGGAACAGAATATTAAGCAGAACTCTGGAATGGTCTGTTTCCTCTCTGGACCATGTTAACTGAGCCACACTAGGGAAAGTCTGGAGATTTTCTGAAAGCAGTTTATGGCTTGCTAGGCTCAGTATTCTGGACAAAATAAGAGAAACTCCAAGATATTCCTTGAAAGACAAATCTTTTGCAATTCCCTCCTATAAAAGTAGTCCTCGACTTACAACAACAATTGAGCTCAAATCTTGTGTTGCTAAGACATTTGTTAAGTGAATTTTGCCCCATTTTACCAGTGTTTCTTGCCACAGTACTTAAGTGAGTCAGTGCAGTTGTTAACAGGTAACAGGGTTGTTAAGTGAATCTGTCTTCCCCATTGATTTTGCTTGTCAGAAGGTCACAAAAGGGAATCACATGACTCCAGGACACTGGGACCATCATGAATGTGAGTCAGTTGTCAAGCATCCAAATGTAAATCATGTGACCGTGGGGATGCTGCAATGGTTGTAAGTGTGGCAAAACAGTCATAAGTCAGTTTTTTCAGTGATGTTGTAACCTCAAAAGATCACTAAATGAACTGTTGTAAGTTGAGGACTACCTATACAAGACATGTTAGGTCATAATTCCATCTCGGAAATGTTTTTCATTATAATGGCACCATTATAGAGCCATGCACTGGTTAGAGTGCAGTGGTTAGAATGCAGTACTGCAGGCTACTTCTGCTGACTGCCGGCTGCCTGCAATTTCGCAGTTCGAATCTCATCAGGCTCAAGGTTGACTCAGCCTCCCAGCCTTCCGAGGTGGGTAAAATGAGGACCCAGATTGTTGGGGCCAATACGCTCTGTAAACCGCTTAGAGAGGGTTGTGAAGCACTGTGAAGCGGTATATACGTCTAAGTGCTATTGCTATTATGAAATCCAGCACAGTCATGCAAATAGATGAACGAACACAGATCACAGAGGACGAATGAGCACGATCTTGTTCCAAGCCTTTGAAGTCCTTTCGCTTATAACCAAGCAATCCTGGTACTACCGTAGTAAAGTAGGGTCAAAAAAGTGACAGGCAAAATCTTACTCCTCCTCACCCAATGTATGCCGAAGATCTTCACACTGGCTGATATGTGGGAACTGTAGCATTTGACGCCATTTCTTACTCTTGCCCTTCCGATTCCCACCTCCACCTACGTGAGACAAATAAGAAAGAAAACACCAGTAAAGTAGTGAGAAAACCAGAACACACTATTTATACATATCCTGTTGTTATGAACTGTTGCTCACCATCAGAACTCAATCAGTTGTGAAATCTACCCCAACTTTTTTTCTGAGCAATATATTATCTAGAACATGGGTTTCCAACCTTGGCAACTTTAAGCCTAGAGGACTTCAACTCCCAGAATTCCCCAGCCAGCTTTGCTCTGGGAGTTGAAGTCCACCAGGCTTAAAGTTGCCAAGGTTGGAGGCCTCTGCTTTAGTAAGG
>JANHJO010003144.1:261328-273507 GCA_032468235.1 Pseudoxyrhopus heterurus
CTGTGCCCGGGCCTGAAACCAGACTGATACGGATCTAGATAATCAGCTTCCTCCAAGGTCCATAGGAGTTGAAGCGCTACCACCTTCTCAACAACCTTCCCCAAAAAGGGAAGGTTGGAGACAGGATGAAAGTTCTTTAAATCTGCTGGGTCCAAGGAAGGCTTCTTAACGAAACCCTCACTCAGGGAAGTGTTGATAACCGCCTGGAGCCAGCCTCGTGTCACCTCCCGACTAGCTGAAACCAGCCAAGACGGGCATGGGTCCAATAAACAGGTGGCAGTGCTCATTGCGCCCATGACCTTGTCCACCTGCTCAGGACTCACAGGATCAAACTCAGCCCAGAGAACAGGATCAAGACTTGTCCCAGTCACCTCAGTAGACTCTGCCCAGACAGTCCAGGTCTGTCCGAATCTGAGCAACTTTATCCGACAGATACTGAACAAATTCCTCAGCCCTACCCTGCAAAGGTTCCTCCGCCCCCCTCAGATTCAGAAGGGAATGGGTCACTCTAAACAGGGAAGCTGGGCGACAGTCTGCAGACGCAATAAGTGCGGAAAAGTAATTACGCTTTGCTGCCCTTATCGCTACTAGATAAGTCCTAATATAAGATCTTAGTAGTGTTCGGTCGGATTCAGATTTACTGGACCTCCATCGTCGCTCCAGACGTCTCCTCTGGCGCTTCATCTCCCGGAGTTCCTCCGTATACCACGGGGCCCTCCGAGATCTGTTCACAGTGAAAGGTTGCAAAAGCGCAACCCGATCTAAGGCCCCGGTAGCCGCCCCGTTCCAGGCCGCCACCAGCGCCTCAGACAAACTGCAGGCCAGGGTGTCCGGTATCTCCCCAAGCACCTTCTGAAACCCTTCTGAGAAGCCTTCCATTAGGCGCCTGGGGCAGAACCACCTAGTTGGTTCCGCCTCCTTGCAGTGAGGGGTGGGCGTCAGGAACTCTAATCTCAGCAGGGAGTGATCTGACCATGACAAGGGTTGGATGATTATATTCCTCAAATCCAGATCACATCACCACTGCTCCGAGATAAACACCAGGTCTAAGTTGCTGTGTTGCTGTTTCCTGTTTATGTGGTTGACATTTTTCCCTAACAACACTGAGTCTCAGCAGTGGTAAATGCCACAAATGTTCTTAAAAAACTATGCTAGCCTAGCCTTGAAACAGGAAACCAGGACAGGGTGATAGGGTGCCTATAATATTGTTTCAAAATAATTCCTTCCCACCCATTTTCATCTTGTCCAAGTTCTTTGAGCCAGCAAAGGAGCAGGCATCTTCTAGATCACCAAGACACCCAAGGTATGGATACTGCAGATAGCAGCAAGAATGCCATAGTGAGAAAATACTTTTCTTTTTATCTGCCTTTCACATTATTTTGATGCCTTTCAATTTAATGCATTTAACAGCATCAGACTATTCTGCCTTGTGGGTGAAATGTGAACATAATTTACTTCCTAAAATAAATTTGGATAAGATCTGTTTTGTTCTCCTAAAAAATGGAACATATTTACAACTGATGATTATTCCTGAATTGCTCTTGGTCTGGAATTGGGATAATAAAGTTTTAATGACAATGGCATTTCCTTTAATTCCATCGTCAAGTTCTCCCAATGTGCTAGATACATTTCTTACCGGAATATTAAAAAAAAATAGCAAGGTAGAAATGCATACAAATTTCAAAGTCGTCCGGGAGTGGGGCGGCTTATAAATACTAATAATAAATAAATAAAATAAAATAAAAAAGAGTCCTACATTGGAAGTAAACCTTTAATTGAAAAAATTAATAGGAAAAATTCAGATTTCTCATTGTTTGTGGACTTTTTACTCTGTAGAATGCAATTTGTAATTGCCTCCCTGAGATAAGCGAAATAGCCATCAGAAAATTAAATCTTTTGGGGGAGAAATTATATATTTTAGATAATCCAAGCAAAGCAGTGTCTAAAATTGATATCATTCTTAATACAACTGTGTATCTTCTTAAACAAATCCTTAGAGATATTGGAAAGGCAGATTAAAATGAAACTATTTGCTAATTAATGTGGGAAAGAATATGGCAACATGCTCCTGCTTTCTGAGCCATTCCTCTATTAGTTAACAGAATGCTCTGCCTTTCATTTGCAAATGGGATTTTAGCGAGCCTCACTTTAATAAAAAATGCAGCATATGTAAGAAAAAATTAAGAGATGCTAGACTGATACTCATCTTTGAGTAAGAAATGTTGCCATCTTTCTCAGCCAACTAATTTCTCTGGGGTATGGTGAGCGCTTCCTTTCATGACAGAAGTTAGGGGCATGGGAAGCTTCAGCGGGAAGTGTGGAAAGCAGAGAGGAAATGAGCTGTCAAGGGTACTTTGGGGGGAGGGAAGCTGGCAGCAGGACCAAATGAAACAGATGCTTCCCCCACTACCCAGTTCTGGAGTTTGCTTTAGTCTCTAACACAACCAGCTAAATAAAATATATCTCTCAACGGTTATGAATCCTTGAGATATGCGGTTTCCTTAGAATCATGTCACCAAGGAGAATATGCATCATATAGGGAAAATATGTCCTTTTCTAGTAGTCTGCATATCCTGTCCTCCTGGACTTAACGTGCACTTTTGGGCCTATTGATGGAGATTGTGAAGGGAGGGGGATAGACTGGAAAGCATGAGGATTTTTGCCACGGCAACCTGAGCATCTTCCAGGTAGGAAAAGTTCAATTCCCAGAATCCCGCCATCAAGAATAGCTCTTCCTCAGAATTCTAAATTTGACATCCATTTTGGATGTTGCCAAATTTAATAAATTCTGTGCCAGAACTGAAACCATTTATTGGCTGTGCCTCTACCTGGTGGCAGAAAGGATGAATGGTTGATATGAATTGCTTCCTTCAGTTGATGATGGAAGGAAACATTAAATGTTCCACCACACCAAAGTGTTATTACTCAAGGCAAGAGCCAGCTGAAAACCACACTGGTTTGAAGAAGTGCTGATTGCATTCCGGATGCCTAATTTTGCCTTAGCAATGCAGCAGAGGAAAGAGTCTGTCTGCAGCACAAGTGGGAGGGGGAGAAGAGTAGTGGGTGGGAAACGCCAACTTTGATGCTGATTTCTGACAGCAGAAGATCTATGGGAATTCTGCTGCAATGTCTCCAATCTCACAGAGCAGTGTTTCCCAGCCTTAAGAATTCCCAGCCAGCGTGCTTAAAATGGCTGAAGTTGAGAAACATTGCCACGATAGGGCAATCAGTCTAGGGCTGGGGAACTGGCAGTGAAAGAGCCATTCTCCTCTACTTCTCCTGCCAGTCAGAGGGGCAGGTAAAGCAAAGGGAGGGAAGGAGGGAAAGGTGGGTTTTTGTTTTGTTTTTTGTTTTGCTGCCCCTGGCACCACACAGACTGCCAGCTCTCCATGAACTGGCAGCTAAAGAGCTGCTTTCCCAATTGGTCTGAAGTGATCATGCATCTGCAACCCTCATAGTAGAGCTACCCACAGGTCCAGTGAGAGTCTTCCAACCGCAGCTTTTTTGCTGGCATCCCTGTGGGAAAGTTGCCATGGCATTATGGAAGGATTGTGGGCTGAAGGGCCCCTTTCACCGACTTGCTTGGGAGTGGAAACAAGGGAAGCATCCCTCTAGCTACTGCATGGGCAGAAATGGGTCTTTTTGTTGCTGGCAGAAATACTCCCCCCCCCTTCTTTCTTCCCCTGCTTCATCTGCTACCCATGGGCTGGAAAATGAAGTCAGCGAGGTGGCTTTTTGGTCCAATGGGACAGCCCTGACTCTCCTGCTGCTAAAAATGAGTGGCCAGCAGGCAGACGGGATGCCATGTCTACAGTAGCCTCAGAGGGGAAATAGGACAGACCCTAACCCTAAACGTATCTCAGAATAACTGGCTTTAGACTGATACTTGGCATGGCTTGTGCTGGTGGAAGTTGAAAAACACCCCTTCTGAAGTGGAGAGAGAAAAACAGAACAAGGCTGCTTTCGCAGTGGGTCAGGAAGCAAGTCTGAGAAAGTTCCCGTGCCCTTGTATTCTTCAGAAACAGTCAGTAGGCGTCTTTGCGGACCAGGCCAAGCAGATGGGCCCCTAAGAAAGAAACCTTAAAGAATGTAGATAATCCAATCTTCCTCCACCCATATTTCTGCCTTTGCAGCTGCATGCAGCCAGCAAAGCAATGAAAATGCTCAGAGTTTCCACTTCACATTAGGCCTGCTGTGATTGGTGTTCCTTAAGACGCCCAGAGGTTGCCCACTCTGGGTTACACTAACACGCAAGTCTTATTTTTGTTTTGCAGATGTGGAGGAATGGCACAGATGCATCCTTCCCTTTGAGGGAAACGTCAGGCTCTCTCCCTAACAACTCAGCACGTTTGCAGTGTGTGGCTGAAGCAGCATTCCAGCACTTACTGTTACCCATCATTTACAGCCTGGTTTGCGTCCTGAGCCTGGCCTCAAATGGCATGGCCTTATGGAGCTCTTGGGTCTACCGAGCCCAGGCCCCACCCATCATGATCTTCATCTACAACCTGATTATCATTGACCTGCTCTTTGCCCTGTCGTTGCCGTCACAGGCAGTGTATCATGCCAGACACAATGACTGGCCCTTTGGAGAAGGCCTGTGCAAGGCCACCAATGCCCTCTTCCTGGCCAACATGTTCTGCTGCACCCTTTTCCTGGCCTGCATCTGCCTGGAGCGTTATGTGGCTGTCCTCCATCCTGTCTTCTACCTGCGCCTCAAATGGCCTCTGTATCGTGTGCTGCTCTCCATGGCTATCTGGTCTTTGGTAGGGATTGGATTGCTGATCTTCTTCTCCAAGAGCACCGTGACTCATCGCTTCTCCAATGGAAACACTGCCTGCATGGAAAACTTCCCAGCCCAAGTTTGGAGTGGAAGTCTGGCAGCCGTGGTCCTATTTTCCTCAGCCCTGGGCTTCTTCCTGCCCTTCCTTACTATCATTATCTGTTCCATTGTGATTGCCCACCGAATTATGAATCTGGACCATGGGACAACGCAGGCATCTTCATTGCGTAGGCATTCCCTTCAAACCCTCTTGATGGTGATGACCCTGCTCATCTTCTGTTTCCTCCCTTTTCATACCATCCATGTGCTACACACCCTGGGCCGTATTGGCGTTCTTTCGGCTCCAGGATTGCTGCACTTCACTTGCTCAGCCCAGCGTGCAACTATGGCCCTTGCTAGTATTAACAGTGCTCTTGACCCCCTGGTATACTATTTTAACATGAAGCCTGCCGATTGGCAGCTACCGTGCTGTGGCACAGTCAGTCAAAATCTTATGGAGTCAGGTGAGATTGCTAATAGCACAGGGGAGCGCCGTAGGAGGAGCATAATTCTTAAAGACTGAACTTTGTCTATGGCTTCTTTCTGATATCTAGGTGAAAGAGGTATCTTCCCGTGGATATCACTGTAACCTAAGTTATAAGCTCCTCTTTGGCAGAGAGACAGATTGGGAGAAAGAGGGAGAGAGAAATTTTATCCATGAGTTATTGATTTAATGCTTGTCTTGACTGGCATGATGCATCATTAGCCCAGCCTATATCATGGCCTTGTTTAAGTTAAGATATAGGGGATTGGATGAAACTGTATCTCCCAATCTTGTCTTCACCAGAGTGTTTGTTCTATAGTTCCCACTGTCCCAAACAGCGCTCCAATGGACAATGCTGGTTGGTCATCAGGTTGAAGACTAGATTAGAATGTTTTTTCAAGATCAGATAAGAACTGTAGCCCAAGAACAATCAGTCTGAAGCAGTGGGAGCAAAGACTGGTCTAAAGAAGAGGACAGAAAATAAAAATAAACCAGGAATCCAGACTAGAGCTATCAGATTCATGTTGCAATAATCTGGGTTAGAACTGCTCCCTTTTGCTCCCATCTAATGCCCAGAACATGATTGCTGCCTAGTTCTTTCATCCTACTACAGATGACCGCAGGAAAATAATGGTTTGGGAAGCAACATAAGATTGTTCTTGTTGTGTCTCTAATTGTAGAGTTCATGTATTGTGCTGAACCACAACTTAATTTGGTTTGGACTTACTGCACTGTTCAAGTTAGCATTGTGCTTTCTGAACTATGATTTTATAGCTTTGTGTAGTGTGTGAATTCAGCCATTATAATTTATTTAACAGATTATGATTATTAACAAAAGCTTGGAAAGTAGAAACTTCGGCTGGCAAGACTCAAAATTCAAGAATAATATGAGGCAAGGAAAGTTTATCATGTTAATCAAGACTGGAAGCATTGCAATTGTTCGGATTCTTACTTTCTATTTATATAATTGCACAAGATTTTGGCTCAAAGTCCAGAAGATTTTGGAGATAAATAAGTAATAATCTGTACAAATCAGCTTTGGAAATACCTTGAAGGATTTGGATTAATTTATTACTTGTTATCATCTCCCAAAACATTTCCCAGCCTAACAGCTGAAGCATCAACATGCAAGCTATAAAAGACATTCCTCTCAACTACTTGATTAAAAGGCCCTGTTAAGGGGGTCCTGATTACACTGGCATAGCATGGTTTCTTCAGTTCTTACCACTGCCAAATCTGGACATATGTCCGAACCTGGTCTTTTACAGAATCTTGATCAATATCCATCTGGGGAAAAAGATCGGGAAAAAATATAAAGCTTTCCATTTGCAACTGTTAAGAAAGCTACACACAACCTGCATTGTCCATTGGTGTTTAAATGGATTATAATACAGGCTTCTTATAATGTGAGATTTATATGGATAAAGTGTGATGATATAAATAGTCCTACTTCTTCAACAGTACCTTCTGGATACTACAAATGGGGCACATCCATTAAGGACACTAAAATACAGAACCTCAGGTTAATTTTTAAAAGTCTTGGATGTAGTTCTCAGAGCCAATCTAAAAGTTATTATCAAACTGTAGTTCTTTGTAATGGGGCAGAAAAGAAATCTTAATCTCATGTATCTAATAATCATATCAGTTGTAGCTTATTAATTTAAATTCAAATGAAATGGAATCATTTTTATGTCCTCTCCCAACTTTTGGGGAGTGTAGCCCCCAGCTTCCTACACAAACACCTGAATCAGAGGTAGTTACTAAATTAGGCAATAATGGGTTCTGATAATGATTCATCACATTAACCCTTTAAAATGAGAAATACAGGACTTTTAAAGAAACTGGATTATTTCAACGCAGCAAGGTGAATCATAACAACCCTAAGAGAATAATTCTTCTGAGTATCACAAGCCCCTAACATTTTATAAAGGATTGACCTTTCTCATTTGTCTGAATCACAAATTCAGAATTGCTTTAAATTGAAGTCCTTGAGAAATGCAGTCATCTTTGAAAGTAAAACAGAAAAACAATATTCCACATAAAGATTTTTCTTTCAGCTGAATGTCATTTCTTAATAATGAACGGATAGAAATTTTAGCTCCAAGTTGCTTTATTCAGAAAACTGAAGACATAAGGAGAAGCAACTTGATATCCTTCCAGAGTGTGGTTGGTCTTTACAGAGAATGTTTTTTTCTCTTTATTTTCCTTTTTATTTAAAATATTGCTAATGCAGTAGATGTGTTGCTAGTTCGAGGCATTAGCTGCAATCCTAAACTTACAGCAATATGCTGGTTTAGTTAGTGCTTTTATGCCCAATGCTTTATTGAATTAAGTAGGTAGAGTATACATACTCATAAAAAACCTGAAAAAAATCCTCTATAATAAAATACATATCAAAGTCTATCAAAAATGAATCAATAGAAGTTAAGTGGTTCATTAGGTACTTTATGTCCCACTATTTTCAATACAATTAATACTAAACCAAAAAAGCCATATTTTTTCCCCTCTGCCTAAACAAATCATCTGTTGGCTGTCGAGGAGAGTCATTTCCATCCAGTCTGTTTTTGTCACTCCCCCCCCGCCTCTTTCTTTCTTTTAATTGGTTTTACTATAATTCTCTTGCTTTGCATTGTTGTGAGCCAGCCAGAGTCATTGGGAATCAGGTAGCACACAACTCTGATAAATAAACAAACAAACAAACAAACAGTCTGGCCTGTGGTTCTGCATATGCAAAACCTGATTCTGTCAGATTGTGGCCCAAGTTTTTATTCCTGTTCTGGACTGAAGTGGCTAGATAACATCTCCGGCTCCGACAAAATTGCACACTCCTTCACTAAATAATTGCATGGTTTCTGCAGACAGCCCCATTTCCTTGTGCCAAAACATAAAAACATCTTGCAGAATCTTCGTCTTCTGAGGATGCCCCAGGGACCATTCCTCAAGCTTTGTGACACCGCAACCTTAAAATGGTGAATGAATTTGTGAGATTCCCCCATAATGAAAGCTAATGATTTCACTAGAAGTAGTGAGGTTCAAAAGTCCAAACTCAACTTCCATGCCTGAGGTAACTTTTTTTAATTCAGCAGACACTGCCATGCTCTATGCCATGTCTACAGAACCAGTTTCTTACTTATTGCTATTTATTTTATTTATTTATTTGTATTCTGCTTTTATTATTCTTACAAATAACTCAAGCCGATGAACCTATCCTACACACCATATTTATTTATTTATTTACTTACTTACTTACTTATCCATCTCACATCCAATGACTCTGGACAGCTTACAACATAAAAACATTGAAAAACATTAAAATCATCCATTATAAAAACACAGCAGACAAAATATATTAAGAGTTAAAATCATAGACACAAGAGGGCAAAGAAGGGAGCCAGACACATGGGAGGGGGAGGTAGGGTTGAATTTTAATTAGTCAACCACTTCCAGTATGAAACTCCCACAAGCCATCTGGCAGAACCAAGTTTTAAGGTCCTGTGATACGTCAGGCGGGTGGGAGCCAATTTCACCCAGGGGATAAGACGTTCCAGAGGGCAGAAGCCATGGCAGAGAAGGCTCTTCCTGCCAGCCAAAATTCCTTGGCTGATGCGATCCACAGTTTGCTCCTTCTGCCCCCACAGGTGGGATAGATCAGTCCCATCAGGACGAGACAGTTCTTCAAGTAGTCTGGACCCATGCCATGCAGGGCTTTAAAGCTGATGACCAACACCTTGAATTGTACCTGGAAACAGACCGGCAATCACTGCACCTCACAAAGCAGTGATGTAACAGGGACCATTCTAGTGGCCCTAAGAACTGCCTGCACTGCCGCACTCTGCATCCAGCTGCAACTTCTAAAAGCTCTTCAAGCATTTGAATGCACACCTTCCTCTTCCCATTTTTCCCACAACAATAAGAACCCCGTGAGGTGAGTTGGGCTAAGGGAAAGTGACTGGCCCCAAATCACCTTGCTAGCTTTTATATGGCAGGACTAGAACTCATGGTCTCCTGGTTTCTAGCCTGGTGCTTTAATCACTAGACTAAATTGCCCCATCTAAACATAGTCAATCAGTTCAATAAACTAAAAAACACAATAAGAATGAATACCTTCACAGCATATGCTTCAGCCATGGAAAAGCACAACTACATTAAATGCACACTGGCACATATTCTGTTTGTGGAAAGCAATCCATGAGGCACATCCAATGAAGCAGATGCTCCAGCTGTTCCTCCATGGAGTTTTCCAATCTGTTTGCTCAAGGCAGGTGACCAATCGTCCTCCTTTAGGGAGGACAGTCCTTCTTTTGTAAGTTCTGTCCTCCCTCGAAAAGTGTCCTCCTACATGTCCTCCTTTTCGATATTTGAAGACTAATCTGTAAATCTCCGTATTCAATCGATGCCGATCCGATTCGTTGCGTGTGATGTGATGTATTTGTATTTGACATGACGATTCGTCAAGGCTCGGTACCATGCGGTGAGACACGATTATGAGACACATGCGCTCTGCATAGGAGACCTTGAGAGAGAGCGCCGCGCGCAAGTGGATTTGTTTACTTCTTACCGAAACACGACACAGCACATATACACGCAGTAGGCTCATGGTAATTATTTCTTTGTGTCCTCCTTTTCATTGTAAAAAAGTTGGTCACCTTAGTAAAGGGTACCTTTTTCTTCCTTTTTATTAGATGCTAAGTAGGAAAAGCTTTCCCTTGTGACTCGTCTATCTTGGATCTTCTGACAGCAATAGAAAGTTCCCCTTCAATACTTTGTGTGTAACCAATTAAACCAGTCACCCATCTTTGCAGATTATTAATTGTAACCCCAGACTGGCATGCTGACTAAATGCAGGAGGAGACCATTTGGATTTGTAATGCCAGCTGCTTCAACCAATTCAATCATTTTGCAACAACAATAAATAAATTCACCGAAAGGCTCTTTTTTGGCTGCTGCAAAAAGCATAGACATCCTTTGGGAATATTGAAATAAGGCTTTTGTAGTCTGACATAGGTTGTGTTTCATATAGAAGATATCTTTGCTTCATTTCACTGGAGTTTGCAGTTGTTCATTTGCTGGCATCTCATAAGAACTAGATTGTTTTTGATAGATGACCATCCAACCTCTAAAATGTAGCTTGAGTCACAACAAAAAGAGTCTTGCAAATTGGAATTATAATATTTTGAACAGGATATTCTGAAATTCATACCCATTATGAGTTATTGGTATTGCCACTAAAAAGAAAATAAATACACATATTTCGAAGAACAGCTCCTGTCCTACATATAAGGCAAAGCAAAGCTTCCTAGAGAGATAACATCCAATTAAAGGAATCATCAGGAACAGAAATGGGAATTTTAGCACACATCTGTGCTTGCAGTTGCCAGTTTGCTATTAATGTTAGATGTTCCTAGGCTAATTCACCTGCATATTGTGGCCCACAGATCATAAGATAAAAATGCTAATTATGTTATAGTAAACCTCGGGAATGCATCACTATTTTTTTTGCTGCCAGCCACTGGTATACAAAATATTAGTTGTCAGAAAACAATCCAATTTTCTAGAGTTAATCTGCGCTATCAAGAATTATAGAAACCAGGTGTGATATATAAGTGGTTTTCGATGTTCTGTTTTTATTGTCAGACAAAATATGAGCATTTTCACATATAAATATATATGTTCTCTTATTTTAATCTTTAACTTTTGAAATGTAAAATCTATTTCATTGCCTAGTGAGATCTGAATACCTTATTGACATTCTCATATCACCCTGTCTCCTTCTCATATTTAAAATTAGGACATGGCTCTACAAGTTTAAAACACAAACACTGCAATTTGTAGCTATTGTATTCAATATTAATTTCACACTGGATATGGAAATATCGGAAAGGCAGCATTATAAAATTTTCTAAAGAAAAACAAGTCAATTCAGGAAAGTCAAAGCAGCAAAACGGCTTCCATGCAAAGCTCTCAGCTCTCTTTCTGCAAAATTAGAAATGGAAATAGGCTTCATAATGGATTACAGGTGGGATTAGGATTAGGTTTTGACTTCAGAGTTTATCACGTTGGCAACTCATTTCTACTGTTCTAAATAATTTATGACAATATTAAAATATAATATTTTATAGGAAAAACTATAGAGACTCTCCCTGTAATGTACTGTATCAGCTCCAAGTGCCCCACTTCCTCACTAGATTTCCACTAATATGGTCCAAGCTCACTGAGAAATGGTGTCTTCTTTAGGTGTCTCATTTACGTACAATAATTATCTTGCACAATAAATAGACTATGCTAAGTTATAATTTTATAAAAAAGTAATAACTTGTTTCAGGCTGTAGGACAATAATGAAGGAAAATAGGAGGGTAGGCAGGCAGGAAAGATGGATTCTGGAATTTTCTATATGCAGATTGGACTTTGAGTCTGTCAAGCTATATATTGAACTGAATACCAAGTCAAAGTACAGTGTACCAATAATTGAATCATAATGGTTAATCTGGCCAGAATAAAAAGACTATATTTTGTGATCTCAGATAACCATATAGACTTTAGAACTTCCATCTACAAGCTTGGTAGAACTGTGACAAAGGTCAGGAATGAAAACAAACATCCAGTTATGTTCTACTACTCTCAACCCAGATCTTTACTGCTAAAAATCTTTCAAATGACAAACGATCAGTAAGGAGACATTTGTTAAATTATATCTATGTACATTTGTAATAGCAATCAATATAAGAGAATTTAAATATCTCCTGTAGCAACTGCATAGATTGCTGAAATCTAGATTAAAATATAGTCAGTACACAGATCTCTCAAAAATCTACTTTTAACAGCTAGAAAACTTGGATGACTTATAAGTTCTTTCCAAGTTAGCATTGCAATGGAAT
>JANHJO010003144.1:293692-306464 GCA_032468235.1 Pseudoxyrhopus heterurus
ATTTTACCCAGGTTTCCTGGGTAAAATTAGGACCTCGGCTAATACTCGGGTCGGCTTATACTCGAGTATATACGGTATATATTTTCCAACAGAGGTTATTAATCTCCATAGACTCTGAACAGCAGAGGGCACCCCATGTCCACATTAATTCTGTAAGGAAAATCAAAAGGATGGAGGGCAAAAGGATGGAGGCTTTTTGCTTATCTCATGACATAAAACTAAGTCTTATGTTTGGCAAAGACCATGTAGGGTTTGTGAGCTAGTTGTTTTCAAGAAACTGAGAGCTGTCACACAGAGCATGGTTGGTTCTCTGTCCAGAGAGCAGGAAAAGATGACATAATGGAAATAAATGGCAAGAAAACGAAAGAATGAACAAACATTTTATTACAGTCGTAAAAGTTAAAACAACCAAATCCAATATGAGAATGCAGAAAAATCTGATAAATTAAGTAAATTACTTAGTTCTGTTATTAGGGATCAACACAGCCAGACCTTATGGCTTGGATAAAGAATTTAGCAAATGTATAAGTAATTTTGGAATGCTTATTTTTAAATAATTTTTTTTAAATACCATTGGTCTGGAGGCAGTCTATCTATTAAGGATTAGTTGGGAGTACAATTCTCAAAATCTTAGAAAGCTATGTTTAAAGAATACATATTTTCGGATGTGCAGGGGCATAGTCTGTGGGCAAGACAACGATCTAGCCAAACACTAGAAGAAACTTCCTACTGTATGACTTTTGGACAGGCAGACGTGAATGGCACTGGGCTCTCCTTGTTTGGAGATGTTTAGAGCAAGACCGGAGGGTCAAGTATGCAAGTATTTGTCTGCAGAAAGAGGAACTAGTAGGGAAACTGGGGGTACAGACAAATTCCACTCCCAATGATCCTATGCTCCAGTGTCTTAGAAAGAACTTAACAGATTTAGTATAATGATATCCATTAATCATCACTGTGTGTGATCCGTCAATAAGCTTAGAATCTTATTACCTGCCAGTTAAATGCCTGTGCAAGATAACTAATAAGTTACTGTATTAATTAGATGTTTGGATTAAATTATCTTCAAGATCAATCCATCTCTACAGGTGTTTTCCATCACTAAGTGAAGCAATTGCTAAGTAGGAAATCATGTGACTGCTTTGCTTTTCCTCACTCCTCTAACTTTTGGAATGCTCATCTCAGCTCTGGAATAATTACCAAGGAGGGTATTTCTGTTTTTATTTGCATTCATTGGAGAGGAAGGGATTGCAAAAGAGTAAGCAGGCACACAGTGGGGAATGCATATTGAAAGCAATGTAGTGGCACTGTCAGCCTGAGCATGCTCGGGGCTCAGAGCCTCAAGTTTACTGTACAAACAGCTCTGTTTATTCTACATTGTGTGCCTGTTTATTCTCTTGTAATCCCTTCTTTTCCAATCTCTTCACTCTGGGTGGGGGGGGGGAGAAGAACAAAAAGGGTCAGACACAATATAATGCACACTAGTTGTAATAACAATCACTTGACGAGGGATGGTGCAAAGGTCATAATAAAGTTATATTTTCAGCACTATCATAACTTCCAACAATCCCTGAACAAAGCAGATGGTAAGTAAGAATTATTTGTACTGTCAAGTGCCAGGAAATTCATAAGATCCAGGCAGTTCAAATGGGTATAAAGATTTATTGCAAGCTTAAGCTCTTGACATTAATCTGAACTACTAACAGTCCAAGCAAACTGATCGTAGATAAGAGTCAATGAAATTCAAGGTGGGCTGGACTTAGATCTCTCGTCAATATGAACGGACTCATGACTAATGATGAGTTTGACCATTCCCTCGGGCTCAGTCGGGTCATCTCCTACACTATTACATGATGTATATGTTTATAATCGGTGGGAACAAAATAAGTGAATAATTGGAAAGTTGTACCCAGGACAGCAAACAGGGATTCTCCTGATTTTAAAAGATTTTTACATTGAATTCTCCTGAAATGATAAGCAAATAATAAATCAAATTTGTCAGCATTCATTGATCAAGAATATCCATAGCTTAGATCCATATTGTATGTACACTGTAGAAGTAGCAGAAAGTGGCACATCTATAACTGTAGTAGGTCAATGTGTGTAGATGCATGTGGTGATTTATGATTTGCTGCTGATTCAACAGAGATCTCATGTAAAATAATGTGAAACTTATTCTGAGTTGTGCCCAGAACACTTGGAACTACAGTTGCATTTGGTTGTTGTATGCAGATGGCTGTGATCTTTGTTTTAGTTATGGTTACCTATAAATACCATGTAGATTATGGAACTTCAAGATGATCCATGCCTCAGACTCACATGTTTGCATCATATGGTGCCAACAATGTCAGATCCAAACATTTGTACATACAATAGTATCAAAAATCAAAAACTCATAACAGATAGGATTTTTCAGGTAGAACAAACCCATGAATCCAACTGTTACCCTGATAAATGCACTCTGAACAAAGTTTAAGCTTCATGTGAACTGATACCATGACTCTGTTGCGCAACAACTTCAACTGTGTCAAGTAAGAGCCAGTTTACTATGTAAATAGCGAAATCCACTTGGTGTTGGGTTTAGGGGGGATTTACAGGTAGTCCTCGACTTCATTTAGTAACCGTTCGAAATTACAACATCACTGAAAAAAATGACTTCTGACCATTTTTCACACTTATGACCATTGCAGCATCCCCATGCTCACATGATTTATATTCAAAAGCTTGACAACTGACTCACATTTATGACGGTTTCATTGTCCCGGAGTCATGTGATCCCCTTTGGCGACCTTCTGACAAGCAAAGTCAATGGGGAAACCAGGTTCATTTAACAATTGTGTTACTAATTTCAGAACTGCAGGGATTCACTTAATAAATGTGGTGAGAAAAGTCGTAAAACGGGGCAAAACTCACTTAACAAATCTCACTTAACAACATAAATTTGGGGCTCAATTGTGGACATAAATTGAGGACCACCTGTATTTTACTCCAAAACATCCCTGGGATTGTTTAATCTGTTCAATCCTAGCCATATTATAGAAATAGGAAAGAAGGGGTTAACAGAGAATTAACTTTCTCTTCCTGCTGCTGGCAGACAGGGAGAATCATAGAACAACTCTGCAAAAAAAAAAAGGGAGCTGCTATAGCGAATATCTTTATGCCTATTTTTCTTTTCATTCCCTTTTCAGTCACATGGAAGGTAAAAAGGAATGCAATTGCTTTTTTTCCAGTCATCCTTAAACATCACAACTGCCTTCACATAATATACTTTCCCAGGTGAAATCTTTTAACATTGCTAAATATATTCAGCTTAGTTAATGATCACCTTGGGTAGGTTCACATGAATCCAGAAATTCGGTTAACTGTGTGGAATGAATGCAGCCTGAGGATCTGAATATGTATGAATATTCTAAAGTATAAGAAATGTTACTAAGGTTTGCTGGCTGAGCTCCTCTGTGATATAAGTGAAAGAGGGCAGAGTCCATCATCCAAGCCCAGCCTCAACCCAACTTGCAGTCGGATGGTTGTTCAGTACAATCTCCTTCTGAAGACTCAGTCAAACAACCGCACAAAGCTTGGAAACTAAAGGGAGGGCTAGAGCTTGGAGCTAGGGCCTCTGGCTTGTGGAATCCAGCTCCCTTGGCGCCAACAGCTGTTTTTAGATAGGTTGAGGGTCAGTGTTTCAAGTTTTTCTATTTTCAGCCCCAAAGCTGGGGAAATTATTCAGCCTCTTGCCTCTGCGTGTCTGAGCCAAGAGGGCTGGCCAGTCTGGTCCTTTCAGATCCAAACTGCATTCCACCCTGCCTCGAGGAGACTTTCCTTGCTCTGTCACTTAATCTTCTCATGCCCCTTGGCACTGCCATCTTTCCACACATGCATCACAGTCTCGTCAACTTCAGCTACATCGCCCTGGTGGGAATGTTGTGTGAGAAGTCCCATGTCACTGGACTCTTTCAGAAAGCTGCAAGGTCTTCCCTCACAGGAATTCTGGGCCGCCTCTCACCATCCGTGTGCCAGCCCACCACCTCTCACCTTATGCCCTTCCAACAGCTGCCTTACCAGCAACTTCCTGGAATGGGACTTTGCTCGAAACATGGCCCAATGGCACCAATACAAACAGCGCAAAGTAGCTACAATGCATCTTAATCTTCCATTCGGTGGAAATTAAAACAAAAAGGGTTACAGCGATAATAGCCCATCAACATAAAAGAAAGGAAATAAGCTTGAAAAGGAAGAGTAAATATCTCCCCCCCCCAACATGCAGACACCCAAATTTCATTTTTAAAACAACTGCATGACTAGTCTTAGGAGCCAAGGTCAAAACTGCAAAAAGCTGGGTTCCCCATCTCCCATCTTGGCCCAATTATCAAACTCGGGACTCTCTGCCCCAAGGTGATACTTTCCATAGGGAAATTGAAGAATACAGAGGGATATAAAATAACAACTGGATCAGGAAACATCCTGAGAACATTCTGCTCTTTTTGCTTCCTTGCACCATCATTTTAATACAGCTCCCTAGGGTCCCATCTTCCCCTTTAGATATCAAAATTCATTTCCAGCCCTATTTTCTCCCATATCAGCTGGCTGCCTGCAACTCAGAGATGTCAGAATGGGGAAGGGCCATTGCCATAAATGTTTTAATGCAACCCAGTCAAGCTCCATCCTACTACCTAGGATACAAATTTATTTACTGCAATCTGCATGATCCAGATATTTAATATTTGCCCAAATCCTGGACAATCCCAAGGGCCACGTGGAAATCACATAAAATGCAGCCTTTTCACTTAATTTATATGTAAATCATAGAATGCAGGCAGGTATAATTTGCCTATTAAAAAAATAAACAACCCTCATCCCGTTGAAAATAGAGTACAGATAATCCAGGAATTCACCGTTTCACAGAAGGTGTGGTAGCAAGACTACATAACGCACACAGAGAGATTCAAAAGATAATCCGTGGCGATGATCTGGAGCACTGCTGTATTCCCCCTTGTCGGTGTTGCAAAGGCCATTCTGTTAAAAAAAACAAATTTGCTAAACTGACCAACCACATAGTGGTTTTGGATGGAGGTCTGCACCCTTTAATGATTCCAAGTTCACCTCTGTACCTCCTTGCATTGATCCCAGCATAGCGCAGAGCAATACTCTGTAGAAGATGCTTTCTGGACCTGTCCAGGCTGCCTTGAAAGGACTGTCCACCATGTTTATCAAATGCCAAAGTTGCTCCATTAAAAACAAAAAGAAAGAACAAAAACACAAAACAAAATTAGACCAACCCTTTATTAGGATGAAACAAAACATCATGGAAGAGTGCAAAATGTTAACCCTGTAGAATTAGTGGAAGGGGTTGTTGATACAGAGGCCGCATCCCAGGAAGATGAAAATGAAATGTGAGAGGTGGAGACATTTTAATCCACTTCTGGGTAGAAAGAACAAGCAGTGTAGACCTCCAAGCTGGATGCTGGAGTACATTTGAAGCGTGACAGGTAACATGCTTTATAAAGAAAAGGTAACTCTTAGTGTCAGGTTCATTGAGATGTTAGAAGAAACAAGCATTCTTTCCTCCAGGTTCTTTTTCCTTCCATTTTATCTCAGTGGTCAATCTGTACATGAGAACATAGTTTCCCCAAACTCTGTGAGATAATAGTTAGACACCAGCTGCCCTTCTAGGTGTCTGGAACTGGAGTGAGTAATATGGTACTAAACTATTTCCGTGGATACCTGCCTAATTTACGCCGTCCTTGGTTTGCTCTGTTTTCTGGGAAGAATGAGCTACCAGATGTCGTTGGTAGAAATGCTTGCCTTGTTTGTAGTTTTATTGTTGGATTGGTCTCCTTAGCAACATAATCAGCAATGCTTACAGGAAGAGAGACTTCACATGAAATCACCCTCATTGATAACTATTTATCACAATAGGACAAGGCAGTAGTCTTAATTTAGGCCTATTGGGGGCTTAAAGCCATGTTCCACAGACTATTATCCAGTCACAGGGGACAGATGAATAGAAAAGCCATTTTGCACACAGGGAAGTATATTAAAGAAGTAGTCCTGTGATTGCAAAGTATATTCTGTGAATTGGCCTTGGGTTACAACTGTTGCCTCTTTTTCTGTCCTTAAACAGTCTCTAAGACATTAAGTTCCTGGCAAACAGAACTTGCCTTGTTTCGCTGTCCACCCCATTCCCTTACAGTACCAGGAAGAAAATAATATATTGAACGCCTGTTAAAGTTAAGGTTGGAATATGAGGCAGGAGCCCAGAACCGGAACTTGTGCCTCAGTTGTGATTCATGGCAATGGCATGAGTTACCCTGCTAAGCATATGGGACATTAAAAAAGATTTGATTGTAGGGACGAAGTGCCTAAGAGATGGCAGGTGTTTGGCTGTGGCACCAGCTTCAGGTTGAGAAACTAATCTCAACAAACTGGAACAACAGGAAAAACTTAATTGCTGGAGGCAATATGGAAGACACCTTTACTATGATTGACAGGAACCTCTTTGCCAAGACCTATGCCTGGCATCTGCCCAGAAGCAGGATCAGGGTAATGTTTCCTCAAGCCAGATGGTTGAGTAAGCTTTGCAGTATGTCCCTTGTTTAGCTCAGCTTCCCCTGAACTAGCAGGAAGATGAAAATGGCTGGCCAGAGGACTCTGAAACCAGCAGCTCCACACCACCAAGAAAAGCACCATCATCCATGGATTCTGCAAGAAATATTCTCCCTCTCCCTCTTGGTCTATCCATTTTTCTGCAATCCCAGGGCATCCCTAGGATAAGTTGGCTCCTTGGTCAAGTCATCTACTGTCCTTGGAAAAGTTCTTCCCATCTTGTTACCCCATCAGCCCTCAAAATTCTCAATCAGTGAGACCAATGGCTGAATATATGGGAGCTGTGGTACAGAGGACTCTGGGGATTGGGAAAAGTTATCTTAGGACGTCCATGATTTTGCTCCTTTCCTATTTGCTCTTTCTGTGGAGGACATCAGACAAACCTCAAGCTGCTCAAACCCAAAATAACAAGGAAATAATGTTCAGAGGCAAAATGTTTCTTGCTACAAATATGCAATGAGAGAAAACATGAGGTTATCATTGTGACTATATCGCATTCTGTTTGTGAGTTTTTCCTTCAAGGCCCCCTAGCTGGCCAGTGTTTCTGATGCAGTACCAGACCACTAGACGGATCTTCTTATGATTTTAATAGCCCCCCCCCAATTCCTCCAAATGCCACCATCCTTGTTTTGACAAGGGACAATATACGTGAGACAGAAAAATACACAGCTGTACATTTTTAGTTCCAGTACCAAAATAGTCAGCCTTCTGAATCCCCTTTAATAGAATCTGTTTCTGTTTCCCCTTCCCACAGAGCAGCTGGGATAAATGAATGTTCCTTCCAAAGCTTCTCTGAGTTAGAACTGGTTTTGGAGCAGACTTTCCATTTTAGGATTAAGGATGGAGCCCAACCACCGAGGTGGTTCAATATAACTGACACCCCTAAACCAAGGATTCGGGTTAACGAAACCAAGAACATACATTTGCTGGTTTATTACAACAATGACCCAAATTTGGGGCAAGTCTGCATGGGGAGTCAAAGCTGCCATAGCCACCATTACAGTACATCAATAATTTTACCTCAGCCACCCTCTGCTCCCACTACCTCAGTTAGTTAGGTGGTTAACAACAGATTCAGGCAACCACAGCAAGCTAGAGAAACAGGCAGGAGTGTGAAACTGAGTCTCGCCAACCAACTGCCTGCCAGTAAGTCACAGAAATCTTGCTTCTTGTGGTGCTTCTGCCCTTCAAGCTACATGCATGTCTGGGGTGGGGAAGTCTTCATTAAAAAGCAGCTGAAGAAATACTCAGCTCCCGAACTTCTACTAGTTACCTTCTCTGGGACCCCAGGGGGAGGTTCTGTAGCCAGGCCCCTGTCCATCGTGCCTCTCTCAGGTTCCAACAACCATCTAGAGTCCTCATTTTCGGCACAGGAGTGAGTGGGCAGGGAACAGAAGTTGCTGGAAAGCTCTGCGGAAGTCCCGGTTAAAGACCGTATAGATGATGGGGTTGAAGCTGCTGTTGCAGTACCCAATCCAGAAGAAGAATTTGAAGAGAGGCTTGGAGATGCAGCAGCCTTCTCCAAGCACAGATTCCAGGCTGTAGGTAAAGAAGAATGGGAACCAACAGAGGACAAAAGCTCCAATGATAAAAGAAAGGACAAAGGTGAATCTGCGCTCCCTGGCCTGCATCAGCCGATTGGTGGAGAGGGACATATCTCTGCTTCTGCGCTGATGGGGATTGGAGGGAAGTGACCAGGAAAGCCTTGGGGTCCTTGATGGCCGAGCACTGCTGTTGCCACCATCATCTACCCTCCATTGCCGAGAGAGCCGTGGCAAGCTAGGCTGGGGACAAGGAAGCTGGCTGGACTCCATTCCCATCTTCTGTGTTTCCCCAGGGGGCTGGGTGCTCCGTCTGCAGGGATTGTACTTGGCCACAGGGATGAAGTTCGGGTAGGACACCCGCCGTGCTGCAATGACCATGGAGTTCCTGTGTTTAGCCACATGATAAATCCGGCAATAGACTGCAACCATGATGAGGCAAGGGGCATAGAAGGAAGCAGTGCAAGAGGCCAGCACATACCAGGTGTCATCATGCAGGAGGCAGACCTGGTCCTGCTGTCTAGACTTAAACAGTGGTGGCAAGGATACAACGGCAGCAATGGCCCAGACAGTCCCAATCATACATTTGACCTTCTGGGGGCTCCTTTTCAGATTATATCGGGCAGCTCGGGTGACTGCCCAGTAGCGATCTAAGCTGATGGCACACAGATGCATGATGGAGGCGGTACAGAATAGGACATCCAGTGACAAGTAGAAACTGCACCAAAGACCCCCAAAACACCAGTAGCCCATGATCTCATTGGCCAAGGAAAATGGGATAATGAGGGTGGCTACCAGGATATCGGCTGTAGCCATAGACACCAGGAAGAGATTCTGTGGGGCCCGAAGAGCACGGCTAGTGTACACAGCTAATACAACCAGCACATTCCCTGTAAATGTCACAAGAGCCACAGTCAGTCCTGCCACAAGGATGAGAGTTGTGGCCAGAGGTGAGTATGGAAAGATGGTGGGTCCTTGCTCACTCTGATTGCTAGATCCATTTTGCTGTGGCTCCATCCCTTTCATCCCCTGACCAGGCCATACCCTGACTGCCTGTGCAAGGTTCACCAGCTCCCAAGTCTTGCTCAGGTAAGGCAAATTGTGTAGTCAGGATAACTGCAGAAAACGATGGCCCTGCCACCAACCTTCTTCTCGGTAGGCAACATTCTAAGCTAGGAGGCAACAGCACAAACCTGCAGTGGCATTGCAGAATCCAAGCTGTCGCGTTGGATGTTACAGCAGAATCACAGTCTTCAAGAAGGCATGACAGACCTTGAAGAGTAAGATGGGTCCTGGAGAGGCCGTCTGGATTCCAGAAAATTTTTGAGACGGGCGGCAGATCCGATGGTTTCCCCAGCTCACTCCAGCTATTATCACCAGTTCTTCCTGTTGCTGTAACCTTTCCTGATTGGGTTGTTGGGAATATCCAAGACAATATTGGTGGGCAGATAGAAAACTCCAGTCTTCCTTGGATACTTCCTTTTTGCTGAAATGATGTGAAGCTCAGCTGGGCTGCTCCAGCCTGAGTCTCTCCGAGTCTGGTCTTTGCGTTCCCTGTAGAGGAGGGAAGGGAGGGGCTGACAGAGTTACTGCTCGGCCTGCAGGCACCCAGCCAGATTTGGCTGGTGGTGGGAGAGGCTGTTTGCTACCAATGTTAATGAGCTTCGGAGAGTCTCCAAGTTGCTTACTATTGCCCCACCTGGTAAGTGCAAAGTGGCAGCAAAGGGGGGAAGGACTGTGCCCAGCTGCCTCAGTCACCTATTCCAAACTACTTTCGAAATTATAACTGTGCAGATCATTGATCTCAACATAAAGTCCTTCTAAGAAAGTGTATTGGGATTTGGAATCCTTGTTTGTCCAGTCAGGGAAGGGAGAAAGAAAATCAAGATCTTTATTTTCTAATCTTCCTCTGTACCAATAAAACTTTTTGCTGGAACAGAAATATGTTATTGGCTTAATGATAGAAACAAGCATTAAACTTCTCAGAGTCTTGTCTTTCTCCTTCAATCTGTTAGAAGCCCACATCCATCTGGAAGGAAAGCCGGGAAGTGCTCACATTGGTTGAGGACCGTAGGAGTCGTAGTTCTTGAGAGGGTGGCGTCTCTGCACGTCGACAGTGCTGGCCAACTTGGGGGGTCAGAAGCTAAGCACAGCTAGGCCCAGTTAGGACTTGGAGGGGAGCCCTGCAGAGAACAGCTGGGTTGGAGGCTCCTTTGAGAAGTAGATAAAGACTTCCAGGAAGATAGTAATGGAAAGCCACAATCATGCTGTTGCCCCCACCCCAAAGCATGCATGGTGATAGCATACAGTCACCGGACATCAAGCACCACTTGAAGGAGACTTCTTTATGCTTCTTTGGGGGGTGGGGGGATAAAGGAGAAAAAAGATGGCTAGATTTTGTGAGGAAAAAACCCTCCTGGTTTCCGTAGCTGTGATTGCCTAGACCCGAAACAAGTACTTCTGCACATGCTTAGTGGGATCATCTTCATTAATCCATCAAATTCCTCAGGGAAGGCTGTATTTTAAAGGCTTTGGGGGCAACCTCAAATTAGCAGGATCTGAAATAGATCAATTATTGCCTTGGTTCTTCTCAGCTATCTGCATTGTTCTTCTCATCTTGCTTTTCTCCAGCAGGATTCTTACACAGCCCCAAACCCACCTTCGCTTCCTCACTGGCAAGTTTACAGGCCCACCAGCCCAGCTGTTTTGGCAGAGCCCTCTGGCCCTTGGCCTCTGCTCCTTGGCTAGCTCTTCCAGGACTGTGATTAAGATTCCCCTTATCCCACATTGCCACCCAGTGGCCAGTGTTATCTGTGCACCAACCTCACTTCCAAAAGAGGCTGGCGTAACGTTTTTACAGAAATAGTGTTAACTGCCAAATAAAGGAGTAGGTTGAATTTTAAAATATAGCTCGCCTACTGACAGGCATTTGAGAGGAGTGGGCGGCTGAATCCTTTTAAAGGAATTGTTTGCCAAGGGTCTTTATGAACCATTTATAGCAATGCAGTTTCTTTCTCAAATCCAGCTTGGGCATTAGCAATGCAAATGAAGTATCTCAGAGAATTATTCCTATGCTACACTAAATACCAGATTTGCCCAGAAGAGACCTACCAGCAAATAACAAGACTGCCTAAGGTGTGAATTTGCAAGAATCCTATTTTTGTGCATAAACCCACAAACAAACGAGGGTGTAAAGATCACAGGGTACTATCATCTATTTTGTTTCTCAGAAGAATCTTTGAGACATGTTTCACTAAAGATGGCGGTTTTTCATGGCAGCAACATTCTTTGGGATTATTTCTAGACCACTGTAATGACAGATATGGACTAACTTAGGGGTTCCCAACTGTAGGTCAGAACTGCAGGGTGTAGAAGAGAGAGTTGCAAGCCATGTAGAGGGGATCACAATTTTCTGAAAGGGATTGCTCAGCCACAGTGGAAGTTACTGTCAAGATTTTCCTCTCAGTTTTGCTTGATTTGTCCGCACAAACCCAAAATACATAGTTATGGTGTTGCAAAGTTTGGAAACCTTTGCTATGTATACATGTAATGATTAAAAGTAAGTGGTACAGTTATTTCTTGCCCAATTCTAACTCAATAAAATAATTTCTTTAATTTGTGATGTGCATATGTATGTTTGCACATGTGTATTTTACGAGTTCACAACACCACAAAGCTTAGGAACCTTGGGCTGATTTCAGATGTTTAGGAAGGACCATACATGACTATCTGTTATTTAGAGATTTCCCATGTATTTGTTTTAACTGGTGGGTAAAATATCTTTAGAAATAGTTAAAAGTTATACTGATTTTTATCTTAATTTGGACATAGACCAAAAAGTGCCATACTAGAAAAGGAGTATCTTCAACAGCCCATTTCTGTTTTTAATATAGTGTTAATTTATTTCCTTTGTAAAATTTGGGTGCATGATTAACCGTTGTCATGAAAGGGTCTGCACATCTGTATTTTTCATGGTCAGGTCTATCCAGAGCATGTCCAGAGGTTTTATGGGGCATGCAGAATGCTGGAAGCTCTGCTACAGAATCTGTGCACACATGACGCTTTGAGGAGGACGCACCAAGATCACCCTAAGAAATGCAAAAGTGATATAAGACAGCCCAGGCATGTCTGCTTTATATTCCCAATTTTCAAGGACTCTGCTGCCCCTTTCACTGAAAAGGAGAGGAGGACAGGTAAATTATCCAATTATGCTCAGGGCTTTGCTCAAAAACCCTCACTGAGGGCTTCTACCCACTGTTGCTTTGTGAAAGGGAAATGTACTTCTCCCTTAAGTTTGCTGATTGGAATAAAACACCTCTGTATGTTCGAATACTGGTGGGAATAACTTCTTAATGAAACACCACTGTCAAGGATTCTGCTGCCCAATTACAAGGGATAGGATTTTGCCTTTGGGGGCACTTTTTCAAAATGACATTGTTCCATTCCCTTGCACAGCAATACAAGTAATCCTTGACTTGTAACCATCATTTAGTGACCATTTGACGTTACGATGGCATTAAAAAAAAGTGACATGACCATTTTTGTAAGTGTACGTAGCAATAGCAATAGCACTGTATTTATATACCGCCTATCAGGGCTTGCAACCCTCTCTAAGCGGTTTACAGTGTCAG
>JANHJO010003144.1:307093-317274 GCA_032468235.1 Pseudoxyrhopus heterurus
CCCGTTTTTGGCCTCCCCAATGCTGGGGAGGGCAAAAATGGGACCCGTGGAGGCCTCTGGAGGCCAAAAATTGGTGTGTTTTTGGCCTGCAGAGTGCTTCTGGATGCTGAGGAGGGCAAAACCGGGACCTGCGGAGGATTTGAGAGGCCAAAAACAGACCCGTGTTCGCTCTATAAGACACACAGACATTTCCACCCACTTTTTTTGGGGGGGGGAGTACGTCTTATAGTCTGAAAAATACAGTATATAGTAAAAGCTACAGAAACAAAGGTCTCCCCAGTTCTATTTCTGGAATTTTTCTGGAACCCAAATTGAAGTGACCCAGCAGAAATATAACTAGTGTAAATGTAGCAACTGATTGCTTAGGGATTCCAAAATTATTATTATTATAGGAACTATTTAAGAAAGCACCATTGTACCAATTTCTATTACTTTCTTGCTCATAAAGAATTTGACAGTCAGAATCTATTAAGACAAAATGGAGTAGATGTTCTACAGGTTCAAACAACCTCTAGATGGTTTTTGCTTCCAATTCCCACCAGTTTCAATTAGCACTTATAATGATTTTGAGATGATGTGAGTTGTCATCAAACATTTGAAGAGCCTTGTTGTCAAGTTAAAAGGAAAATATCTTTCAAGCACCATTATGAGTAAGTCTGCCAATGTGTTGCACATTCAGTAAACACCACTCAGCGAGACCTACAGTTCTGCTACAAAATGACTTCCGAATGTATGGAGCTCCTGTTACATAGATGCTAAGAGCAATCGAGAGTGGGGGTTTGCTGCGTTGTAAGTAGTATAAACTCTCCTGCATTGTATGTAAGTCCACAGGCACTCATTCATTGATGCTCATAACAAAATTATATGCACGGTGATTACCAAATGCCAGTTATAGGCGTATTTCCCATGGAAAAGCTGTGCCCAATGAGACATGAATCTATATTGGCTGGAATACACACGTGGCAGTGACAAAGCTCCAGTGAGGAGGGCAGCCATCAGCACAAACTCCAATATTTGCACTGATGCAGTTTCTTGTCGTGCTTTTTCTTTTATCGTTGCTTGTCTGCTCAGCATCACTGTCTGCAGGCCACAACAGAGCTGTGCTCCGGCACAAATCACAGGCGGCTAGCAGACTGCGTTGGCAGGATATTCAGCTGGGGTGAGAGTCTTGGTGGTGGAGACCATTCCTCCAAGAAGAAAACAGAAGGCTTTGGCAAGCCTCTTCTGACCTTAACCTCTTGGCTACCTGAACAACAGGCAGCACAACACGCCGTAGCTCTGGTCATCAGCCCATCCAAGGGTTGCAACGAATGAAGCCAGTATGGCAAGAAGTCCCAACTCTGAAGCCACCCAGGCAGTCGGTCGGGACTTCGGGACTGCATGATGTTGATAACGGCTACACAAGCTAGAATAATCAGGAACGGAGCTCCCACTCCTACCAGCACCTGCCATCCTGCCACGGAGAGTCCGAAAACCAAAGACGGCAACAAGAGGAAGCAGATCATCAGGTAGAAAACAGCAAACCAACGATACTTGGCTGTCTGCTCACCCAACGCTTTGGCCATGCGGATCGGGAGGCGAGTACAAGGCAAGGGATACCACAGCAAAATCCCAGAGATGTTGAAGAAGAAGTGGCAGAGAGCAATCTGAGAAGGGAAGCCAGAAACATAGCAGTTCTCTCGGGTGCAACATTGGGAAGAAATGCCGACCAGGCGGAGAGTTTGTGGGGAGAGCAAGGAAAGGAATTTAATATCTTTTTCACTTCTGATTCATTCTAATGCCTCTTTGTTTTACCATTGATGTTCCTTCCTGGGTTTTTTTTTTTTTGATAGAGGGTGGGAATGGCAGTCCTTAGTGGCGCGTAAAGAAATCCTTAGGCTGGGAAATCTATTGACATAAGCCGTCATCTCTGGTTCAACAGAATAGAAAGAGGGCATCTCCTCACCTGCAAGGCACTGGCCAATTTATCCCCTGGACTGGCGAGGGCTGCTAGGATAGCCGTGGTAGTAGTTCCAATGTTAGAACCGAGAGTGAGGGGATACGCACGTTCTAAGCTAATCATCCCAAGACCTGTCCAACAAAAGAAAAGAGCAGTTAGTTGGTCAGAAAGCAGCAACTTCCTTCCCCACAATACACACTAGAGCGGTGCAAAGGGAGCCCCCCTTATTCCACAAAAACAGAGTTCCTGAAGATGAGTCCAATTGCTCATTGTCCCTGTTCAGTCATCTCGTTTAACCAGGTTACCGAATAAACTTTGTATCCCGTACTAAGGAGAAGATTAGATTAGATGATCTCTAATATGGACTATTCCTTCCATGTTTCTATGAGGTATATTCTGAACCAAGCAAGATGGATTTGCACCCACATTAAGCCATGAAAAATCACCAAACTGATCACTTATCAAGGCTGTTGCTTATGCACCTGCTAGATCTTAACTGGCTAAATGTGTTATGTGACATATTGCATCTCAGTAATTTCTGAGATAGCTGTGCCTTCAAATCATCATCACATCACTACGTCCTGTTTAAGTATGATAGTAACATTTTGCTTATTTATTCCATATATCCCAGAGCAGCTACACCCTTAAACCCCAGGCTGACTTCCTTCTGCCATGGTGAATGGGACAGATGTGGCTAAGAAATATTGTTAGCAGATTGGTGCTTCGCTTCTCCTCTTGCAGCGGGCTAAAAATCCACAGTAAATCTCATCCTGAGTTTCCTTTGTACAACACAGTCCCTCCATCTTGAGCTTGCTACTAGGATTTGGGGGGAAGATACAGGGGGACTTACCTACGAGAGGGGTGATTGCTGAAGTGAAGACAGAGCTACTTTGCATAACAAACGTCATCCCGGCACCAACAAGCATGGCAAAGTAACCGGTGGCCCATCCAAAAGGTGATGGAAGATCTGCCCAAACCAGTGCAATGTCAGAAACAGCAAGGAGAAGAGAGAACTCCCATAGGTGGGTTCTACTACAAGAACTTGGTACCCTTCAGAGGCCCGACATCTAAACTTTTTGACCCAAGAAATCTCCAACCTGGTGGAAGAGAACCAGCCTATAAGCCCACCTGTGTTAATGACCTTCTGGATAGCTCTGGCCACCTGGCCTTTGAGCACAGAGTTCAGCAGTTTGACCAACATCATAAGACAGGTGCACAGTACAGTCAGGGATCCAGCCAGCAACATAAGTCCTACAGCCAAGTCTGGCAAAGAGGAGTCCACAAACAGGTGATTGCCTAGACAAAGGAGCAGTGGTCAATGTAAGAGGCCTGCTTCACCCCCACCCCCACCCCCACTCCTACTTTTGTGGCCTGACAGGAGGAAAGGGGACATCTGTGGCATCTGTAGCCATTTCTTTCAGACTTTTGTTGCATGAAGTTGCTGGTGCTTACATTTCTGTGGCATGGCACTGCTGAAGTTCCCAGCACATTCCAGACTGTTTGGCACAAGGGAGCTGCAGTTTAGGGATCTTCCTCTTGTGCCTGCTGAAGAAATCTATTAAAAAAGAGGGTCGTCCTAACATTTTGTAGGAAGTTTGGGCAGATGAATGAGGAACACCCCCCCCCCCGGCATTCATTTCCAGTCAAAAACAGCCTTATTATAATGCCATCGATTCTTCCATCTCATTCCTTTTGTTCATTCAAAAATGATCCTCTCAGGCAAAATATTGCTAAAATATTAATTCTAACACCAATTAGCCCCCATAACAATCTTCATATTTCATCCATCAGCCCTCATTTAGCATCGGTTCCAGGGCAGTGACATCTGTTTAACTCCCTCAGGAAAAAAGACATTTCCCAACCTCTTGTTCTTCTGCTGTTTCCCAGATACATTCTTGGAGGGGGAAGAACGTATCGATCTAGGAATAACACCAAATATTGGTATACTAGTTAATGAAAACTACTGGCGGCGATGTGGCCAAAAGGACATTAGAGTATTGTAACTAATTTCATGGCTCTCTGTTTCACTATGTGTGGGTGTATGTATGTGTATACAGACATACATGCAACATACATACAAACATACTGTACACATACATACACATACATACACATAGCGCTGTGTGTGTGGTAAATTATACATTTAATAACATGCCATGATATTTATGATATTCATGTTTGACTCTAATGAGTCAGTTAGATTTTTGGATCAATGTATAAAAACGTTTCAGCACAGCAGCCCTTTGTCCAACGACCTCCTCCTGATGAGGCAATTTGAGCTTGAGATCGATCGGGGCAGGATCCGAAAGGACTGCTGGGGGCTGATACTTTGGGGCCAGAGGGAGCTGGCAAGAATGCCTCCTGGTGGGGGAAACAGACCATCCACATTCTCCAGAAAACTTCACCATTGCAAAATGAAAGATAAGGGTTTTGACAGTTTGGGTTACAACACAGCTGAGCTGGAAATAGATTGGCTGCATATTCAGATTCAAATGACGCAATGGGGCTTTGGAATTGGTGCACAATCCTCATTCAGAAGTGCTCTTAAGCTTTTTCTCCCCCATAATAGAAGTGCACAACTATAAATAACTACGAATGTCTTCCTTTTTAAATCTGTATCCCTCCATCGCTCCGTAACCACTCATTTAATTACTGGATTTAAGAAATGGAATCTGAACTAGTGTAAATAGAGAAAATTAGCATATTCCAAAGAGAAAATTAACATATTCCAATTCCAATATGGATATTAGAAGAAAAAGCGCACTCAATTCATTGGTGGCTGAACTGCATTTCAAAATGTTTTCCGTTCATGAATATCTATAGAGAGGCAGGATTTCTGAAAGGGCCCAAAGCAACTGGCATTTCCCCCACACCTAGGATACCTGAAAGATTACCTGTGACTATATTGGCTATCCAAGTACTAGGTCTCAGATTAGGGCTAGAACTAAGAGTAGCATTAGGACAAGGTTACCTTCAGAGGCTCCACCAAATGAGGTATATAGACTGTGTTAATCAGAAAGAAACCTTCTGAGTGGTGGCCTCTTTATAGGGCAGGGAATCTGGAACATCTTCAACATGGTATTTGCTGTTCTCTCTTACATTCCGCCCTCGTCCCCGTTCTGTCCTTTCTCTCCTTTGGCACAATTCTCACCTGTGGAGCTGGCGCTTCACACCACACCCGAATCAGACTTTTGTTATGCAAGCTTTCATTGCCTGTGGCAATCCCTGGGATCACTGACTTATCCAGCTAAAGGGAACAAGAAAAATCCTTAAACTGTGGCAAGAGTGGAAGATAGATACCTCTTTCATCCCCACCTCCCAAGGTTACTGTACAGGTAATCCTCAACGTATAACCACAGTTGGGGCCATAATTTCCACTGCTAAGCAAGGTGGCCATTAAATGAGTCATGCCTGATTTTATGACCTAATTTTGCCACTGTTGTTAAGTGAATCCCTGCAATTGCTAAGTGACTCATTGCAATAATAAGTGAAACCGGCTTCCCCATTGACTTTGCTTGTTGGAAGCCAGCTGGGAAGGTTGCAAATGGCCATCCCTTGACCCCAGGATGATGCAACCGTTGCTGGTTGCCAAGCAGAGGTGCTATTCAGCCAGTTCCGACAGGTTCCAGAGAACCGGTAGCGATAATTTGGAGAACCAGCAAATGCCACCTCTGATTGGCTGACTGCAGCAAATACCACCTCTGATTGGTTGACCGCATAGCCATGCCCACTAAGCCATGCCCACAGAACCAGTAGTAAAAAAATTTGAATCCCACCACTGTTGCCAAGTGCTGGTTGCCAAGCGCCTGGATTTTGATCATGTGACCATGGGAATGCTGTGCAAGGACCGGTCCTATGTTACCTTTTTCAGTGCTGTTGTAACTTCATTAAAGAAATGGTTATAAGTTGAGGATCGCTTGAATAGAAAACCAAGCAGGAGCTCCCAGGAGAAAGACCAAGAGGGTGCAACAGTTGTGTTTAGATTAGCCTTTCCCAAGCAGATACCCTCCAGATCTTCAGTGTCATAATCCTCCACCAGGCATAGCACACACACACACACACCTGGACAATAAGGCCAGTGAAGGGCTCCGTGATTACTTTCAGGAGCTCTGGTGCATCCTGTCCACTGCGCAGGTTGAGGGTTGCCACGGAAACTTTGGTGATGTGGTGCAGATAGCCACTGGCCACTTCCAGAGGCAGCAGAATCAGTACCGACAACCAGTTGAAGCAGTCGTGCACCGTGGCCCCTGCAAATGCCCTGTTAGACAACAGAGAAGCTTTTGCTGTGGTGAAATATCGGAGTTGCAGCATGAGGTATATGGATGGGTCCTACCTGAGCATCCATCCAAATCATCTGTATTGCAGAAATGTCTCTGAGCCCCACTTCTGCCTATTCGTTTTGCTTACCTGGATCACTAATTACTCCTGGTTTAAGACATGCCTGTTCTTCATTACTCCTGACTTTGTAACCGCAGCACCTTCCAACCTCAACAGTCTACTGGCATCCTCCTATAGTTGATGAATACTTTCTCCTTCGGCCAACCTGCTCCTGCTCTTCATCCAGTTCTGCCAGTCACACAACTGGCCTTCTTTCCAGGGCAGAAGCTGGCTACATTCTCGATCTCCATCTGCAGTCACTGGGCTCCCTCCTCCCACACAATAATACTTGCCTCTTAAATTCACTTCTGTCGCCAGCTTGCATGAGTGCCACAATGGTGTTGGTGACTGAAGTCCCTATATTGGAGCCCATGATGATGGGGATGGCTGAACCTACCTCCAGCACTAGAGAGCAAAGGGCAAAGAGCACTTGGTGAGAACTCTGGCTTGAAGATGCCACCATAGCATCATAGACAGAATGAGAGTTCAGGCACACTTTTCCTCCTGGCCAGACTCTTCCTCTCCAGTCCTATGTATATCTCCATCAGACATGTCAATGTATTAATACCCCACAATTGCAATTACAGTATTATCAGGCCCCGTATGTCATTATCAATACAAATATTACCAGAAGAGGAAAACCTGGAACCTCTTACAACTAGGTACAACTCTAGGACTGTCTGATTGGGAGTACTGGGAGTTGTAGTTTAATGACATCTGGAGGTCAAAAGTTCCTATTCCTGGCACAAAAGAAGAATAACTACTAAAGTTATATAGCTATGGCACAATCAACTAGGAAATAGGAAAGGGCAAGGGGTCAGAGGAGCCACTTCTTTTGTATATTCATGTAGCCAGACTGATTTTAGTCCATCAGTGTTACTCACACCCTGAGGAAACCATGCTCACGATGATGGATGTGGAAGTGCTGGAACTCTGCACGAGGACAGTAACAAGGACTCCTACCACAAGCCCTGCCACTGGGTTGGAGAGGATAGCATTGTCCTTGAAAATGTCTCCAGCTACTTTACCTGAGGGGGAAAAAAGCAGAGAGTAGCAAAACAGATCTGAACATATGGCATCAAGTCTAGTCCAGCTTACTCATAAAGCACGTTTTAGTTAGAGTCTGTTAATTACCAACTGAACATATAGCGTGTGCATTATTTCCCCAGTTAAAAGATTCCAGTTTAGAATGAGCTCTTTCTGGAAACGGGATGGGGAAATCTACAGGAAGTCTATGAATAAAACCATTTAAAAGCTCTTTCTTTTTGCTAAAATGAAGAAAACATGAAGTCGGTTTCTCTGTATAAGGATTGTGCGCAGTACTGATACCATAAGCAATTTCTCATTTCTGCTAGTTCTGTGGTGCTTAATTGAAATTCTAGTTAAAAAAAGAGATCCTGAAAATTTGAGGAGAGGAGAAAGAGCAGACATATTAGTAAAATATGGTAGAATTATTGCAATATACTCTAGCTGATATGTGACAGAGCTGATCAAATGAGGATGACCTCAAAGTGTTTGCTAATCAGAAGTGACATTTTCCTTTCGTGAACAAAATTTGCCCTTTTGGAGAAGAGATTATGGACTTCTCATTAGGTACAGAAAAACATCTGGAGGGAAGGGAAGGGGTCACACGAATCTCTAGTAAAATTATTGAAATTCAACTTTACGCACACCAGCTTTCTGCCCTAATAAGCTTACTAACCCCATTGATGGGGAAATAATTAACCAAGGTGTCTTCTGCACCTTGATCTCCTTTCTTGTCCAAAAGAGTTATTTTGCATGATGACATGCTTCCTACTCATACTCCCAGGGCCTTCAATCATTCCTTCTACTCTCAGTTCAACTCTCTTTATCTTCTGACTTGGACCTGTGCAACAATAGCACTTCCCTGACTGACCGGCCTTGTTTCCACAATGGGGGGCAGTATGCTAAGGTTTCGAACTGTAGATGGACTTAAATAACAAAGGTTTTCCTATCACCTTGTTATTGTCTATCTTCTTTTTACCCAAGAATACTTCCTTACAGTAGTTATACTCCTCCTAACTTCCATGTTTCTCACTCCGTGCATTTCTTCCACTACAACAAAGCTGTCCAGTGATGTTCCAGTGTTGCCCTTAGCCTCTTTCTTCACAGCCCAACTCCAACAGCACCCACATCAGCAGCAGAGACAGACAGGAGGTGGAACCCACACAGAAGGACATGTAGCACTTTCCATTCTAAGGGATCATTTGGGAGGAAGGGCTGGAGGGTGGATGGAGATGAGGAGAGGAGAGGCAGACAAGTATCAGGGTGACCTCACCTCCTGCCAGCTGGAAAGCAGAGCTCAGCACATCAAGGGAGCACACAAACAGGTACAAAAAGGCAAACATCAAGGGGACCTTGAGAAAGGAAATAAGGATGGATCTGGTTCTTGCACATTTGCCAAGGGCTGCAAAGGAAGAACAGAGATTAAATACAGTCATGCAGTAGATTCAGTTCAACTTTTATCACTCACAGACTATCCGACTGTAACCTGCTGGTGCTCTGTTTCATTTTTTCCACACTAAGCTTTCCATGTAGTTGCTGCACACTGGGAAAGCTTATGTAAGATGAGGCCATGACTTTTAAATCAATTACAATTAAGTTTCATCATAACAAATAAATAACAACAACAAAAAGATATACCAGTGATTGTGCCTCAAAAACAGGCGGGGAAAACCCTACATACATTACAGGGATTAAAGATAAAAGAAGAAAAAGAAACTTAGGGGGAAAAAAGATCTGTGTAGTATCGGTATAAACTCAGTTACATTTTGTAATTAAATCAAGGCCACGTAGAAACATATTGTTCCATCGTCACACTTTTAGAAGATGCTGACATTTCAAAAATTGACAACGAACGTGTATCTTGAATCCATTCCTGAACTTCAGGAGAATAGGTTTCTCTACATTGACATAAACTTAATGTCTTTCTTGAGCCCCGGCATTATCAACACACTGATAACTCCATATTTAATTTCTTCAAGTGCTCTTTGTGGCCCACCCTTAATTGAAAACGATATGTGCACACATTAAACCATGGCTAAAGCAGCTGCTAATTAGCTACCAAGCCAGTCTCAAGATTTTCCTTTTGATGATCAGACCCTACCAATTTTGGATCAGGATATGGATTGCCTATGCTGTTACAGAGCTGGTGAATCGTTACATTTTCCAACCTTCCCTAGGAAAATGTTGGATGAATGGTTCGGTTTTGTTTTCTCGTCAAGTCCTTCAACTACCTTTTTACTGAAGATGGATTGTTTAAACATTGTTTTACTGTGTACAGGTTTAGTTTGTATTAATTGCACTGTTTGTAGTGCTTTGAAGAGTGCTTGCTTGGAAAGACCATGTGATTATTTTAAATACAATAATTTACAAAAGGATTAGGAAACTTATGCTGCTGAGACAGGGGAAGTACAGTTCATCTCTCACAACCCGCCATGCTGGTTGTGCTGATGAAAGTTGAATCTGGAAGGCCCCTGATTTCCACATCCCCAAATTCCAAACCATGAGAGGAAACATGAAATTGCTTTGGAGACTTTGCTTTCGGTCCCCAAATGGACCCTGCCTCTGCTTGCACTCAGGGTAAAAAGAAACTTTTTGTCAGCAAGGGGGATGTGAAAAAGAGGTACCCATCCATCCATCCATTCATCCATCCATCCATCCATCCATCCATCCATCCATCCATCCATCCATCCATCCACCTGGCATTCCAATCCCTAAACAAATCCAACTATTGCAACTCCTGCTTGAGTTGCTTAGTAACAGTAAAGAACGTGCCAATCATTTTTCTGTAAATGGCAAATGCTTCACAACGTAGAAGGAGCCTGAAGTGGGAACAGTGCTC
>JANHJO010003144.1:352878-365969 GCA_032468235.1 Pseudoxyrhopus heterurus
TGGGGGGGGGGGGGCAGGGAAGCCAGGAAGATTTCCCCTCATAATAGGAGCACAGAATTTTGGGCAATGAAACAGAATGCACAAAACATGTGCTGGAGACATGGGAGGCTGTACTGTATGTGTGTCTGTACATGCACAAAGGAATTTGATGATGGGAAGAGCAACAATAGCTCAGGGCAGAGTATTGATTGAATGATGACATGCAGTCTGCAACCTACTAATAGTCAACTGGAAGGAACACTGGATGATTTATGGTGATCTCAATGCCCCCCTCAGCATGTCAAGGTCAGCAGTCAGTGGCTGTCTTCCCAATGATGTGGAGGGATTTGGTTGGGAAACAGAGCAGGAAGATGCTGTGTCAAAGAGCACAAAGTGATTTCCATTATGTAGCTGTATCATTATCCAAACTCCACTGTCCCTACTAAGCACATTGTCCTGGGTGGTTCTAGACTTTTGCTAGTGGTATTCTCCTCTGGATAATTTCATTCTCCACTTTTATTTTATTGGTCAAGATGGTCGGGAGAAGGGCTGCTTTCCCACCACCTTTTCAACAGTTTCAAGGTAGGTCAACCTTGAGAGGGGCTTAGAGAGGGGATACAGCCATGAAAATACCAGCATGCTCTCAGTAGCAATTGCAGAGATCTCTACTTTGTAGAGAACTCCTCCACACAGCACAGTCATAGCCTATTATAGATAGAGTGTGGGGGCTGGGTAGAACCTATGATGTAACAGGCATGGCATACTGTTTAAGCAAGAGCCAAGCGCCCACATTGCAACAAACAGAGCAGAGAATATTTTCACAGGCTGCAGCTCAAAATCTAGCTAAACACCACTCACCTCTGCCTGCAAGCCACTGGTTGCATAAGATAGGAAGCCCAGGTCCAGACTAGCTGAGGAATTCAAAGAGCCTTGGGAGTCACGCCAGGGGGATGGTCCCTCACCACCGTTTCTCTCCTCTAGGACAGATAGTTAGCAAGGAGTTAAGATTTTGGAGAATACCTGGCCAATAATTAAGTATTCCTGTTCTGTCACCTCCTTCAACTGTATTATTACTTTCAGCTTTGGACTCACCTCCCCAGGGACGGTCCCTCCGGTCTCCTTTCCGAAAGGATCTCCGAGGACTCCTCCCAGCCAGGTTACCAGCTGCCTCCACTCCTAACGGTAGCGATTTCCCTGCCTTTAGTTTTGTTTTCTAAGAGAAAACCAGAGAGTGTAAGAGCTCTAGATCTATTGGACTTGCTTAAGTGGCATTCCCAAATCCCTCCAAATCACACTATCTTCTAGGCTGGAAGTAAAGGCTTCTCACCTTGCTATGTTCGGTAGGTGGGCTGCCAGTCTGAGAACTGGATCTCAGTTCTGGCAAGGGCTGCCCTTGGCTTTCTGCCTTTGCACATGCTTGGTACAATGCAGACTTGACAAAACGTGCGTAGCTGTCAAATTTCATCAGGTTGAAAATCTGAAAGAAGCGAAGCTGAGTATCATTAGTGTCTCTAAAGCTTGGCACTTAGGTGACTTCATCCAACAGGAATCACGATATTCTGAATCAGAAATGTACTTAATTACTAATTGGGGAGCAAATTCGTATCTGCTATACTACTCATACCTATATAATTTATTTATACTCCGCCTTTATTATTTTTTATAAACATGTTTTTATATTGGCATATCTTTAGCTAGCGGACATGGACTGTTGTTCTCACCTGAAGTTGCTGGACATTAAACATGTCAGGAGTGGGAGTGGACAACATCTCCTCACCAATCCACGCCTGTCTGTCAATGTTCACTGGGTTTACTGAATGGCTTGACAGAAATTCATCATAGATCTTCCTAGCTTCCTGAGCCAGCTACAAAGAAAGTACATGGAGTGAGAATCACAATATCACAATAGCGAAGAACAGAAATATCCAGACCAGCTGCAGTAATCAACATTGCTTGTATTTTCTCCTTAAGTACATAATATAGGGAGAGAACCATCTGGGCACTCTATTCATCTCATAGTTAGTGTGCTTTCAATGGTTCTTAGCAAAAAATAAAGAAATACGAATGCTATTCGTTTGGGTGAAAAATTCAACAAGAGTTCCTTCCTTTTTTCCCTCCATCCATCTCCCCCATACTTTAGAACAAAAAAGGCAAGATCTGTGCCCATATGGATATGTCAATAAATTTGAAAAGCGGGGGGATAGTAATATATCTAAATCCAAGACCAGTTAAGTAGGATTTCCAATAACAAAAGGAAGAAAATTAATACTCTGCACTGCATCCCCCCAATGATAAGGAAAAGGGGAAAATGTAGCTAAAACAAACAGGGTTCAATAGTGAATATATCTTGCAGAGTTTGGTTTTTTTCTTGGTAAAGAATATGATTTCCCTAAATAACATATTAAATAATCATCACTCTTCTCGTCTTCCTCCTTCTCGTTATGCTTGCTGTTTATATAAAATTCTGTTCCATGCAGGTTAGGCTATGTGGCACTATATTATTCCTTGACACATTGCTGTCTCTTGTGAAATCAGGGAATTATAAATCATACATAGAATTTGGTTTATGAGGTTCAGTCTTCATTTTATAAATTATATTCTAAACCTCATAATAAGATAAAGGTTGAATATTATGTAGAATTCAAATTAGGATCAAATGTATCCAATACATTTATTCTAATTACATATATTTTCTTAGCACAAAATAAGTCCACATAATGCAAAATTTGGTCTTCTTCTAAAAGAAGAATTGTTACCTTTTGGCTGCTACTAGCTGGTATCTGCTGAAATTGTTCACAGGCTTGCCAGAAATATACATTCTCAGCGCTAAATTCCTTTTTCAGGAATTCCTGGAAAGAGAAAGATAATTCGCTATCTATTGCAATGTTATCATAATCCAGAACTCTAGAACAGCCAAAGGGGAAATCAAAGGATTCAGGCAACATTAAGCGAAGCCAAATTATTATCTTTGCCCAAAGTGCAAGATCACCATATAAGTTTTATTGGGTAGCAAAATAGCCATCAGTAAACAGCTCTACTCTCTAGCAAATCAGTAGAGAGGAGAGGAGATCTGTTTCAGGGTTAAAAGGACTGGAGAGGAGAGTTATGGCCGCACAATTTCAGACTGGTATAAACCAAGCATATAGCTCTAAACAGCTCCAAATACACGCCATCTTCGAAGGGAAATAAAAATAAATCATAGTGAAAAACGGAAGAATGTGCAGTGAAAAATCAAAGGAAACAGAAAGGTGATATGGAACTCACAGTGAAGTATGCAACACCAAGTTGGTCCTGTAGCAGTGTCTCAAAGGACTCAGCCCAGCGGGCCACGGATTGCCCCAGGGAGGGAGTGACACTCTGAGTGCACGGCAGACTGTTCACACTGTTATTACTACCCCGGCTGCCAGAGCTGTTTAACTCTGTGAAGCAGAGAAAGGTTTCAAGTCTTTCAGAGGCCTCATATCCGGAAAGATGGTATGAATCTGGGTCTGCCTAAAATGGCAATTATTGAAGTACCAGGTAAGCCAAAACATTTTTCTATCTGAAATGACCAACAGGATGTCATCAGCTCACTTCATGTACAAAACCTATTCTTAATTCAATATTGGTTATGGGACAGTGACCCTGAGACCTTTGTACATGAGCGATTTCTCTTACTAGCGATGCTGTAGGCAGATACTTAATGTCCCATTGTTGGAAATCAGAGATTTTAAGCAGAATCTCTAAGAGGCAAGATGCCTTGTTTCCCATCTACCAGGGATCTGCTCAAAATCACCAGTTCCTTCTGCTAATCGCAACAAGGAATTAACATCTTGAAGGAACCAGGGAGACAAAGGAAAAAATGAGAAGGTACTCCATTTCTCCCAAAAACAGTTTGCAGATAGCTGATTTTCTACAGGTAAACCTGTGATTTTGAACAGAACAATAAGGGAAACCTTATTCCTGTTCCTCCCAACGACATTGTGCAAAGATCTGGTTTGGTGATTTGTTCATTCTCATCAGCTCATTAGTGAAGAACAAATTTCTAGCTTGATAGCTTCCTATTACTAATGGCAGTATAAAACCAGGGGTCTATTCCCCAGCCAAGCATCCTAGGATAGTTTGGTCAAACATTTGTTTTAGCATCTAATCCCTGAAAGTTGTTTTATGAGCCAACATTCAACTATAATGAGGTAGTATAATAGGTAATTCCCTGTTACTGTGTTGAGCAACCTCCATATCAAACACATCTCCAAGTAGCCAACAAAATCCTGTGGCCATTATTACACATTGTCTCCAAAAGTCTAAATAGCATTACCCAGTCATATGTCCCACCTACCTCCATCAGATACAGCCAGGCCCTGCAAAAGAAGGATGAGAGCAGTCAGAGTACTTTGTCATAGAGAGATTAACTCAAATGAGGCATCATCTTTCTCCTCATTGTCATTATGATATTTACACCCAGGCTTTCTGCTTGTATAAGCATACCAACAAAACAAGATACATTTATATTACAATAAAACAAGATAATTAAAATTACACTCAAAATCAAGACAATTAAAATCAGTTTAAAGCTTGATGAAATAAAGTGTTTTGGTTATTTCCCAAAATACTGAATCAGTGGAGGCCAAATTCTCCTCTCTCAGAGACAGTTTTCAAAAGAGAACAGAACACCCTTTTCTGCCTACCAGATAGTCAAACTTCCCACAGGAAGGATACTTCAAAAAGGCCATTCCTGCTGATTTAAGTCATCAGATAGGACTATAGCAAGAGACCTGGCCCCTCACTAAATCAAGATCCCAAGTTATCTTAAGAATAAAAGTAAACAAACTGTGCCCAGAAGGTCATTGGGACCTGCTTCAGAACCATCAATGTAAGCATCATGTCACCATCATATCCTGCTCTTTTTGTTTTATTAATTTATTATTTATTGTATTTCGTTTATGTGGCTGCCTGTTTACCAAGCAGGTAATGTTAAAAAAACAGAAAACGAAGAAAAAAAATAACATATACAAATGCCTAGAGTGCATTGGGGTCAATATCAATCTCACACATATTAGCATATTCTGTTGGCTCTCACAGTATCCTGGCCCAATTCCTGAAGGAACTGAATTAACAGTCTGGATGCCACATTTTGCACCAACAGCGGTATCCAAAATGCATATAATAGTTTCTTTTCCAGTATCAAATAATCTTACATATTAGTTAGCTAGATATAGATGCAAATATAGGACGACCATCTGTTCTCTCAAAGACTATGCCTCATTCCATCTCCTAAGTACACATTTCTAATATGGAAATCTATGGTTTGGAAAGCCTCCTACAAGCAGTATTTTTTTTTTCTTTCATATTAGAGATTTTCGTTTGAAAGAGAATCCATGAGAATTTGACAGGCTATGGCCAGAATTACAGTTCCACTGTAATTCCACAAAATCTGTGTGTCAACGGCTGTACTATATTCCTTTGGGAACAAACTATATGTGTATGAGTGAAGAGGGGCAGAACTACATTTTTCTTTAAGTATTTCTTCCAAAATGTTCTGCTTTCTTCCCAGCATGCAATTACCGAAAGAAACCGGGTGCATTTTCTTGGATCGGGTGAATTATGAATGGTTAACAAAGCCTATTGAAGCAAAAATGAAACTCTGATTTAAAGAAATCATAATGAACATCTTTTTTCCCCAGTTGTATATATTTCATGGAAGACAGATGATAGCTGAAGGAAAACATCATGAAGAGCTGCCAAAGCTATAAAGACTGGGGTTTGCGGGTAGGAGGGCGGAATTTGGAAGATACTGTAGCACTGGGAGAGTTCCTTGTCCCTAATTAAAATTAAAATATAAAAACTAATTAAATTGAGGAAGAAAAGGGTTTTAACAATTGAGATGATACTAAAAAGCAGAAAAATGGGTTCCTGTATCCCTCTCTTCTTGAAATTTTGCCATAGAAAGTTTTTCTTTAATGGGAAATTGATAGTAGTTTGATTTTAAATATCTCTTTGAAAGTAAGTTTTATTTCTGATGATAAGTAAGCATCGTCCCTATAATTTGCCTCATTATGAATTATTATACCAGAAAATTATTTCCAATTATTTCTTAATTGGTTTATTTCTTTACTTTTACCAGGACTACTGAACGTTTCTTTTCTGTTGCCTTTGTGCTTATTTCCTTACAATATAAATTTTTGAAATGTCCTCCATCAGTCATTTCTTTGGAATTTGTCATTTGGTTATTGTTTTTAAAATACGCATTTCAGAGATAAATTCATCACTTGTTTTGTTGACAGCTTTCTCCTTTACATTCTAAGGGTACAAGAGAATCAAAAATGCTTGATTAGTTAAGGAACTATAAGAAAGTAGAAGGTGACCACCTCATCCTGGAATTCCTGATTTCAACAAAACTAAAACTAGGTATAGTCAAATGTGTATCATGGACTTTTTTTAAAATGGGATTTTAATAGCATCCCATGGCCAGAGAACTTAATAGGAAAAGGAGCTAAAAATACTAGAACTGAAGATAGTAGAAAAAGCTAAACTAAGGGGGTTTCTAATGGTTTGAAAACAAATAAGGACATGTGGAAAAAGAAAAAGGAGAGGAGAGGAGAGGAGAGGAGAGGAGAGGAGAGGAGAGGAGAGGAGAGGAGAGGAGAGGAGACCAATCAGAGAGAAAAAAAACTACAAATAGGTAGCTCTGAATCGTAGCACTGATGTCAGGGAAGTCACATAAGCTGAATTTAGAAAGGATATCAAGGGTTTCTTTTGGGAAGTTCTGAATAAAAGAATAGGCATACCAGGCACTGTGAAGTTATTGTGTTTTCTCCTATAAAAATGTTTGAGGTCAAGTAGAGAGGGAATGGGGTCTCTTTTACTGGATATGTTCAGATGAAACTGATGACTATAATTTTCTGTTGTGATAGGATTTGGAAAACTAACATTAATATTATGTCGATTTAGGATGTAATATCTTTTCTTTTTTCATCATTTAAACTTTTCATTAACATAATCAGTTGCACGTTCAATATATCTCCATCGATTATCATTTCTAATAATCACAAAGCATATCCTTTTATTATAATTTCCAGCAGGGATCCCAAACTTACAGTCCATGTGCCTTAAGTGACCTTTCCATCACTTTTTGTGCCCAGTGACAATCTTTTATTTGTAGACACTGATAAGGCTTCCAAGCAAGGCCAAGGTGCTGAGGGCTGTGAAGATCCCAGGCTGGGCCACAGGAAAAGCCACTCCAGGCATAGGAGCATGGCAGTGCCACATGCCTCCCAGTGACAAGACTCCTGTTCAGCTGGCCCATGCAACTGGCATTTCTCACAGCACCCTCTGGGAACCTCCACCTGTTCTCATGCTCCATGAAAGAGGCTACATTTAAGGTGGCCGTGGGGACTCTGGGCAGGGGCCATGGGGAGGGGAGGCTTGACCAGAGGAGGAGGGCTGGGAAGGTATGGTTGCCCAAGGGAGAGAAGGAAGAGGCAGCTGATCCTGCCATTAGGGTATTTTTGCCAGGCAAGGACAGCGAACAAAGAAGCAAGATCCCTCTGCTTGTGCAAAGGAAGAACAAAGGGCTCTGCCAAACAAGAAAAGGCAAGCTGAAAAAGACGGGGGGGGGGGGAGCAGGATTGTGGCAGCTCCAGGATGGCTTTCTTAGACTGTATAATCTGATCTTGGACAAAAGGTTATATATCGGCCGAATATTAAAACCAAACACAGGCATTCTCATTAATGAAAAATACTACTAGTTAAGAGATAAAAGGTGCTATAGTACAGCTATTTCTCATGCAGATTTGTTTTACGGTAAAGTTGTTTTTAATTTAATATATTTATTTTTAATGACATACATGATAATACATCTTCGATTTTTGACTCACTAGAAATGTTAGCACCAATGTATGAAAAGGTTTCCGTGTTGGGCTAAGGAAGTAATTCTCGTGTGGCACTTCTGATGACTGGAATTTGAGACTCTTGCTTTAAGGTGAACTGTCTCATTGCTATGTTTTAATCATTCTGGGTATAACATATTATTTTTTTTGTATTGTACAATAACATTTAACTGCTATTTCAATAGATTTTTCTTTATTTTGTTTTTGAGTAATCCTCTTTCACATAAGCAAACAGAAATAGAAGGAATACAGAATCTATATCACACAGAGATTACCCAGAACCTAGCCTAGAGACATAATCTCCCACTCCTGACCCAGGGTAAAAACATTCTGATTTGTTACCAATATTCCTGACAGAATTTCCACAAGTTATCACGACTCCTAATAGATTTCTGTTGAGACATTTCTGGTCACATTAATCATTCTAAAAATGATTAATGAAAGTTGCATAGATGGGACAAGACTAGAATCTAGATTGCAAAGGTTTGAATTACTACTAGATAATAGGGAAGAAATGCAGAAAATACTAACTCCTTTTTGAAATTGAGTGGCTTTTCCAGATTTCTGCAGCCCAAATAGGCTGCAGTAGGTAGGCCTAATGGTTACCCTTGTCACTGCCAAGAAATCCAAACTAGAGCATAAACAGTTATACTTCTATTGAAGCCCCAACTGGTCTGAATCGGTCTGAACGCTAAATGACCATGGACAAACTATATGACAGAACTTCTTATTTTGATCTCAGTCCACTAAATCTGTGCACGGGCCATGCCAGAGGGACTTCTGTAAAGATAACCCTATGAAGACATTATTGTTCATGCTTCTTCCTATTTAGCAAAGCCAGAGGCAATACCGTACCATTTTCCAAATAGGAACTTGATTTCATGAGATTAATTTAGAGTAATTTCCTTCTAAAAAGAGTCATCGCTGCACAAGGTCCCCAAACAAATCAACATAACCTGGAGCAGCTTTTGCTGACAGCGAGAGGCTCCTGCATTCCATGAGGTCGATCCATCTAATCATTTCATTATATTCATTCCTTTTCTGTTTGTGGCTGCCAGTCATGCTCAGTTGTGCAACCTGATAACAGACTCATGCCTGCTCGTTCTGTTTCCACAATTGTGCAGTATAACCTGGCGAGTTTGAAAGGCACTGTGATTTCACAGCAACCCTTCAACCTGCAAAAACATGCCCCAGCTAGAGCAAAGCAACAGCTGCTGAGGTTTTACTTTGAAAGAGCCCTTCCTCTCTCAGATAGTTTACAAAGAAGAGGGCAAGACCACAAGGCAGCACACACAAGAACATCCCACCCTCCCTACCAGTGCAGTAGTAGAGCCAGGCTAAATCCCTCTCACCAATCTACCTTCGGTTTGGGGAAGCATAAAAACCAGGGAAGGTCACTAGAAGCTGCAATTCGCTTATGCATCCCCCTGAAGAGCCCCAAAATGCCAGGATCAGATTTTAGGAAGGAGCCCTTTTCATCAGGAAGACAAGCTGCTCCTTTGTGGCTGCTGGCCTTGCCTTCCCCCAGTAGCTGCTGAAGTATGTTCACTCACCATTCGGCCATTTTGGACACCCAGATGTTTGGGTTTTCCCAGCATGCCTCTCCTGCAGTTGTCACAGGTAGACTTTAAAACCCAGGACCATCAGGCTGGGAGCAGCCCCTCCCTGAGGCTGCAGCCGGCCTTCAGAGCATCCCCGGCTGGGAGAGAAAGAAGGAGTGGAGCTGCTTGCCACGCTCACAGTGCAGCATTCACTACCTCTTTTCTCTACCACAGGAAGTGTCACCATGGAAACCAAAACCACAGCTCAAAATGGGGTTTGGAAGGGAGAGACTCCTTCCTTATGAGCACAGCCCCACTCACACCTCCAGCTCAAAGCGTTGAAAATGGTCCAAGGCTGCAGCCAAAGGCTCCTTAAAGGATCCCACGCCCTGATAAGGGACCCTGGAGCATCTGTGGCTGGAGCCAATAATTTTTTTAGCACCCTCAGACACAGCCCTCGGGGAATGCGACGGACAAAGGCAAGCTCCAGCAGATACATCGAAGGCTGCAGGCGAGCACAAAGGCAAGTGGCTGACAGGGATTGTGGCACTCTCCAAAGTCAACACACTGCCATCCATCTAAATATGAGAGTTTCCTAACATTCTGCAACAGCTGCAGCTACTGTATTATGCATACAGAATAACAGAATTGGAAGGAACCTTGGAAGTCTTCTAGCCTCCAGTGATGGAGCGCCCACAATTTCTGAAGTCAATCCATTCCACTGATTGTTCTTACTGTTAGGAAAATTTTCCTTACTTCTAGGTTGCTTCTCTCCTTGATAAATTTTCCTCCATTGTTTCTTGTCTTGCCTTCTGGTGCTTTGGAAAATAGGTTGACCCCCCCCCCTCTTCTTTATGGTAGCCCTACAAATATTGGAACACTGCTACCGGTATCATGTCAAGAGTAGGGACAACCCTGCTGGAATAAAATTAAAGCTCTAGACTAGGTAGAGCTCCTGGTCTACTTTGTGAAAAAAAGGAGTGGCTGACTTTTGTTGTCATGTCAGGTTTTATGTAGTTCATTTTCATTTTTCTCTTCCTCTAAAAAGTTCAGAGTAGCTTAAGTGTTATCATTATCCTTATAATAACCTGGTAAGTTAATTAGACTGAAGAAAAAAAGAGAGAGAGACAGTTTGGTCTAGTGGTTAAAGCATCAAGTTAGAAAGCGGAAATCGTGAGTTCAAGTCCCGCCTTAACCATGAAAGTCAGCTGGGTGACTTTGGGTCAGTAACTCTCTCTCAGCCTAAGCCACCTCACAGGGTTGTTGTTGTAGGGAAAATAGGAGAAGGAAGATGTGTTGGATATGTTCGCCACATTGAGTTATTTGTAAAAATATTAAATCCAGGATATAAATAAACGAGCAAATTGTACTGCAGGTCATAATACACTATAGAACATGCAAAGGAAGTATTGTAAGCAATTCTAGATGGACTGTAGTGTGTAAAAAGAAAAACATTGTTTACAATGGTTACATTTCTAAAATGATACTGATTGTGAGTGGCTGTTGTTTAAATACAGAACAGAATCCACTAATGTCCTATTAGTTTCCTATGGCCATTTGTAAGAGATACTGTTAATAGGAAACAAGAAGCTTCTGTTTACGTATCTACCATCAGAGATGGGTTTCACCTACCTATTATAATATCACTGGACAGAGCAGGCAGTATATGAAAGACTGATCCATGTTAACAGCAGGTCCCTTCACAAGTTTGCGGTGGCTGGGACCTAAGGTAGACTCTGTATCTATTTATTTCCCTCTATTCTTGTGACATCTGCTGCAAACAGAATCCACTTGACCCCAAATGGGTACACTAAATCATTCCCAAACAATCAGAGAAAGAAACAGCAGCAGAAATTAATTCACTAACACATTTGTCTGAATTTTTAAAGGTTTGGACAATGGTTGTGGGTGGTTCTCTCTCGCTTGGCTATGTTTTGTATCTATATATAGTCCTTCAGCAAGCACTTAGTATTCAGGCTTGATATTCCAGAAAATGTTTAGATTATGTACTGAATTCATTTTTAGAACTGAAGCAATCAGAGGACTTTTTTCACTATCCCATATTATAGTTGCTTTATATTTTCTGATAGTATTAGCTTGGCTTGCACAGAATATCAGGTCCTCCTATATGTATTTTTGCCTGCATGTCTGTGACCTTCTCAATACATTTCACAGTATGCCAGTTAAAGTCTTAGCAAATGAATGAAAATTTGTGGAGTGACTGTTGTGCACAGTGAGTTACCTGTGACGTGATGTAAGGCCTGCAATTTCCAGTGGCCTACTATAGATTTATTCGTCTTTTGCATGGAAAATGGCCTTTGTTGTGAAGATTTAACAGTGATTACCCTTGAGTTACAGGTTTACTTAGAATAATTGCCATTAGTCAACATGGATGTTCTTTGAAAATGGGCATTAAATTGTATTATTATTTTAATCATGCCTACAAGTAACAGCTGTTTTGTAAGCAATAGCCAGCCACCCTTCTCATTTTTTTAAAGAATATGGCAACAAATATTCCTTTTCTTTACACCGTAAAACACATATCTGAGGAAGAAGTTGTCCTAATTTCAGGGAGGGTTCGTTTTTTCTGATTGCAAGGGTATGCTAGTGCCTGACTGAGAACAAGACTGCCATTGTAGTTACTGTTAACATGTAGTTCCCCAACCCCCGCCCCAAGGTTTATAAACACAGGTTATTTTCACCATGGAAAGCTACTCTGTGGGTTTTTTTAAAATAAAGATCACTTACTCTGAACACACTACAAACATTGTTTTCTATTTTAAAAACAGTTGGTTGAAACATAAGTACATAGCAGAGTCTTACCCAAACCAGTGCTCTCCCAATGTTTTGAATCTCAACTCTCATACTCTTATTCTATTTTCAAACAAAGAAATCCCCAAAAACTCACTTTCCTGGCCTCTTCTTCTCTATCGTATTCAATTCTTGCAATCTTACTGTGTGCTGTACTTAAAACAATCTCACCTTCCCCCTCCCAGATGCAGGGAAATATTTTGCAATAATCTCCTTTTATACATAAAATCATTAATCTGCATCAAGAAAAAGAATAGTTAAGGAAAATATGTATGGAAACCATCAGAGGAAATGTTCCAGTCTATCATAATTCCTTTTGTCAATCTGAAGCTCCTGACCAAATTTTTCAGAATGAGGAACACTTGGTCATTTCCTACTCACAGAAATTTAACAGCACAATTTACCATTGTTTATGTATTGTTCTGTCAAGTCAATGGAAAAAGATAGCCACCTTTTAGATTTTCATGCAGTCAAGAGATTATGATCTGCAACAGCGTGCAATTTCAATTTATATTTCTTGTCATTCTGTTCTGTTTAATGCAAAACAGTATTTTTATCAGAAAAATATCAAAATTCAGAAACTAAAACTTCGTTGCCATAAAGAATCATGACACTTCCCAATTAATCATCAGAAATTTAAACTGTGTTTGATAATCCATCAGTTTTTCTTTCTCTAATCCTAATGTAGGTATGAAATTTTTTAAAATTTAATTATTATAAAGTAAAACATAATGTTAGTTAAACAATGTAGTGGAATCTGGAATGAAAGTTGTACCATTATTGCTAACATTGGTTTAGGCCTTCCTAAGTGGGGAATGTCTTCCTTCCTTCCTTCCTTCCTTCCTTCCTTCCTTCCTTCCTTCCTTCCTTCCTTCCTTCCTTCCTTCCTTCC
>JANHJO010003144.1:373808-388818 GCA_032468235.1 Pseudoxyrhopus heterurus
CTTAAATGGACTCCGGGGGATGGTAGAGGACAGGAAAGCCTGGAGGAACGTTGTCCATGGGGTCGCGATGGGTCGGATGCGACTTCGCAACTAACAACTACCTTTGGAAGGAGCATGGCTGCTGATTTGAAAAACATGTGACTGATACATTAAACAATATCCCAGGGTGAATGTACATGTGTGACCACATTCTAACGCCTGTTCTTCATATTATTCTTCATTCCACCTATAGATAATGGCTATGCAAGAGCACCTGCGAATAAAGGAACGTCACCGCTGTTCAATAACAGCTCTTGGCTACCATTCAGCTCGACGGGAATGTCTCACTGGGTTTGAAGGTAAGTCCATGGTGGGAAGGAACATTTTTCTGGGGTGCTAACTTTAAATATTTGCATCTAGCTCCACTCCTGGGCCAGTTTCCTGCTATGCCCAATTGGGTCTGAATGGCAGCATAACAGGTCTAATTTCTGTTACAACAAAGAGAACAAAATTTAACTTTATGTATGTACCAAGAGGCTGCTTTTCTGTTCCATCTATGCATATAGATGGAATATATATTTGTATGTATATATAAATGAAAATTCCAGGTTCTTCCTGAAGTGAACACCTGTCCACATAAGTGGCATGTCACCTTTATTACTCTGATAGATGGAGTGATCAAATGGTGGGACATGGAAAGTGGGCACATGACCTTGTGCTCCAAAGAACATGCTGGCTGGGTCACCCACTTCCTTTCCTGGATACAGGCACGGCTCCTCTTCTCTGCCTCCAATGACAGCTCTGTGCTGGTTTGGGCTCCAGGTGGTACAGTGCTTGACCGTATTCTGGTAAGAGTGGCACCTCATGACACCTTAGGACTAGGAATCCAATCATCGTAAGTTCAGTAATACGTTTCCTGAAATCACAAGCTATTCTACAGAATTGATTGCAGGAGTTCAAGAGCTTTCCCCAACCTTGTGCTCACCAATGATCTAGTCACCTTGTATTCAGGGGTGGGATTCAGCCAGTTCGGGTGAACCGGATGTTAATTTTACATCTGCTTTGCCGAACTGGTAGTTAGAATGTCTGGCTGGCCCCGCCCACCCCATCCTGCCCCTCTCAGGAGTCTCCATGCTGCCCATTTTGGATCCCAGGTAAGTGCATGGTGTGCGCGGAGGGCAAAAAATGGGCCTTCCGGAAGTCCCGAAACAGGCCTGTTTCTGGCCTCCAGGACCTCTGGAGGCAGGGGGAGGCTATTTTCACCCTCCGAGAGGCTCGAGGGAAGCCCCTGGAGCCTGGGGAGGGCAAAAAATGGGCCTCCCGGAAGTCCCGGAGGGTATTTCTGGCCTCCAGAGGACCTCTCGAGGCTGGGGAAGGCCGTCTTCGCCCTCCCAGAGGCTCAAGGGAAGCCTCTGGAGCCTGGGAAGGGCGAAAATGCCCCCCTGAGCTGTGGTGCAGGAGGCCGACTAGGCCACGCCCACCATGGCCACGCCCACCTAGCAATCAGGCAGAGAACTGGTTGCTGGAATTTTTGAATCCACCCCTGCTTGTATTCATCACGCACTGCAACTCCAATAATCCCCACCTCATGGCAAACATGTTGTCATAATGTTATAGAATTATTACGTATGTCAGGCACTTGCTATTCAAGGATATCTCAGCGTTGAGAATGATACCCTGGGGATTCTGAGGCACTAAAATTATCTTAGAAATCTGCCTTGGAAGCATGTAGAAACCATTTAGGATTATAAGAACTTTTTTTTATCTATGAACTGTTCCTTTAACAAGAGTGGACTCAAGTGTCCTACTGGTCAGTTTTCGAAAACTCCCAGGTCCTTCCACTGAGACTAATTGTGTTTAGATTGTGCTGTGGCAGCGTGCCTTTCTCAGTCTCTATGCCCTTTAGGTAGGCCTGCCCTTTTTTACTCTACAGTTGGGCTACCCCATCTTCACCTTGGCGATCAGCCTGGCTCGGCATCTCCTTCTCTGTGGCAGCAAAGGACGCCTGACAGTTTTCCCCTTGGATGAAAAAAGAGAATCTGGGCACACAGTCAACATTACCCAAAGCTTTTCTGAATGGACTCACAAAGACATTGTGTCCTGCATCACCTGCCTTGACAATCACATTTATACTGCTGGGTGAGTTTGGAAGTGGAGCTAGTCTTCCCCCTGTAGGCAGGTTCAGAATCTAAATGTTTTGGATGCCAATAATCAATTACTGCCATTGGTGTACCTGTTTTTGACAATTTGGTAATCTCCAGATTTGTAAGATAGGGCTCCCCCCAAATTCCTGTGACCACTTCAACAATCACATTGGCTGGAAGTCATAGGACCATGTATGTCGGAGAAGGTCAAATAGGCTGCTTTGTCATTTGAAATCCTGTGTCCATTGTTGATGTTACAAGAAGAGACTTATCGAAAGGACCCCAGAACAGCTCGGCAAAAAAATAGTCTTGTGGCTACTGGATTGCTCTGAAGGACAATTATGTGAATTATAGCACTTTTCTGAAAATAGAAGCCACATTTTGACTGTAGCAATAAGGGCTCTCTGGTATGTTTTGACCCAGCTGCTGAAAAGTTTAAACAAAGCCTACTGAATCCAAGTTCATCTTCGGTTGATCAGTCCTCCTCACCAATTCTAGGTATGACAAAAAACTGCTGATCTTTGACACTTACCAGACCCCGGGCAGAAAAGGCCTGACAAAGAAGCAGTGCATCTCACGTGCCCACAATGCAGCCATCACCCATTTGATCCTGGTGCGCCAGCAAGAAACTACAAGGTACAAGCTAGACTTGGTGTTTGGCATATGGCCTTTTTATTTTTTTTTGCATCTTTCTACATGTGCATATCCTTTTAGTGGGAACTTTGCCCCTGTTATTGGGAAGGTGCAGGCTGAAAGAAGTGCCTTTTCCTCTGAATTGTGTTGTCATAATGGTTGGACTACAACAAATGAAAGAGGTAGAGGTTTGGGGAAGGAAGGTGTTTACCACAAAGAGGAACTGGACAATTCAGAGTTTAAGTAGAACTGCTGGCAAGGAGAAAAACAACTGAATGGTATAAACTGAGAACTGTTGATGGAAAAAGATTCTCCCCTGGTTCCAACATACTGAATATACAGCATTTGTTAAATGTGGGGTGTTAACCGGCTGCTTGAAAAGTCCACTGGCCCTCCATTCACTGTGATTTCCTGTTTTCTTGAAGCGCTGACCTGGTGAATTCATTTGCAGGGTGCTTTCGGGCTCCTTTGACCAGACCGTTGGCATCTGGTCCCAGGATGGCAAGTTGATCCAGCGCCTCGGCCCCTTCATCAGTAACATAACTGGACTGTGCTATGTAGCACCCATTGGCGTCATTTGGATTACTAGTGGCACCTCCCAGCCCACCCTTTATGAGCCACAGTCTGGAGAAATAGTGAGTGACACAAGAATATTTGATGCAATTCTGCCAATCGGCAGTAACTCAGATTTTATTGAATGGATTTGTGATTATAAGGAGCCCTCTACTGGCAGTGCTTGATATTACAGTTGATAGGGGCGGGAAAAGAATAAAGGCAACTAGGGGTACTTCCCACACCATTTCACACCCTGAATCCTCAAAAACAATCAAGACAATCCATTATTGTCTTTACTTCTGTCACTGTGAAATGTGGGATGAAAAGGCAAATATGCCTTGAGTTGAGCTTGAATCCTTGTCATTGTCGTCCAAGGATGGTCCCCCCCCCGCTTTACTTACTAGGCAGACCCTGACCCACCCCACCCCAAGGACCCTCAGTCCTTCACATTATTCATCCAAACATTAAAACAAGTCCAGCCCTCTTCAGGGTTTTTTTTTTTTTTAAAAAGTCACATTTGGTTAGTTGCTGCCATGTGCAATAGAGGAAGGGCTGAGAACTAAGGGCAAATATTTCTGCCCCCTTGGAAGCAGAGCAACAAAAAAAATATTCTTTATAAAACAAGACAAGATACCCCCCCAATCACCCGGGTGTGTGAGTGCTGGTCTTCCCCAGGCAAAGAAAAAAAGGAAATCTCTTGATGAGTTTCAGCCCTGCTTGTTATGTCTTGCCCCTTTGAGAAGAATTGCCAAGCCCTTAAGCTTGCATTTCCTTAGAGGACTTGAATCTGTAGAGTGGGAAGGAGAGATGAGGCAAGATTTCTCTCCCATATAGAAAGCAGCCATTCTAGCTGCACTGCAACCAAACAGGAAATGAACTTAGCTGTGCTCACCCACACCACTCTGGAGTTGCTTTCCAATCAGTTCAGAACTTACGTGTGAAAGTGGTCACCCGCAGCACCTTTCCACACAGAAAGATTTTGTAGACTAAACTTGGCCAATTTGTTTTCAGGACTCACGTTTATAACATAAAATAATAGTTACCCAAATCTGGGAGATGTACAAATACTTCCCAAATGTTTTGTTAAATTCATGGGGTGAAAGTATATAGTTAAATATCTATTAGGCAAAAAAAAAAAATCTGCCAATCTGGAACCCATTTACTAGTTAAATATAGTTTAACTATAGTTAAATATCTATTAGGCGGAAAAAAATCTGCCAATCTGGAACCCATTTACTAATACTTTAGGCTTGTCAGGCTACAGTATTCTGATCTGGGTAATCCTACAGATCCTTCTTAAACTTATTAGTCAGTACCCTAAGGGATCTTCTGAGGGCAGAGGCCATTGCTGAATGATATATTGCATGCAGAAGACTCACAGTATAAGTTCTGGCCATACCAAATGATGTTGAGTATTAGATGTTTTAAAGACCTTTACCTTTCTGAATCTTTACCTCTGATCCATATAAAGCAGTTTCTTCTTTTCTTAGTAGCTGTTCAGCAGGATTTTTCTGTGAGGGGGTAAAATTTCATCCTTGTCCATTCTTGGGGAACAAATTCCTTCACATTAATGACTTCATCTTACCGTTTGTGAAGGATGTTTCTTGTAAGTGCGTTTCTTGCCTCTTGAGAGCTTAGACCCATTTTGCCAGATTAATGGTACTGTATAAATGACATAAAGACTGCACAGAACTATTTTATATTGAAACATTATGATGCTCTTTCAAATGTCAGCGGCAGATATAATTAAGATTAAATTCTAACTGCCTAGCTGCGGCTTAGCTGTTGTTTCTTTTCATTTTGCACAGTGTTTTTCATTTGTGGTTTTTATTGAGTCAGTGTTTCAAAGACTACTTGGACTCCTCGCATTGTTTTTTGGGATCTTCCAATTGCTCCAAGACATGTCAAAAGCTCACATTTTTAAAATAAAAAGTTACCGTTCAAGAATATTGCTTATCTTTCTGGGGTTCTTTTCTGTAGCTATGCAACTTCATTTGACAAGAACTTTTCAGAGCACTGCCACAAATTTATCTTTTTCATTTCCTCACCGATAAAAAGGATTTGGCTACACATAAACAGTAAAACCATATTAAATAGCCATCTCTCTTTCAGGTTTCACAGTTCATATCCACATTTCAGGGCAATCAGAAAGATGAGCTGGTTCTCCAGCAGCTCCTCAGTCTGCCAGACTCAAGGCATGTGATTGGTGAGTACCCCAGCAAAGCACTGATACCTCTTCTCTCAGATTTGCCAATCAAAATCTCATCTGGCCTTCCAAACCGCTTAGCATGGATTCTGACTTCATATCCTATAAACCAGGGAGCTCCAAACTTAGCCACTTTAAGACTTGTGAACTTCAGCTTCTAGAATTCCCAGAGTTCTGGGAGTTGAAGTATACAAGTCTTAAAGTTGCCAGGTTTGGAAACTCCTGCTTTAAACCAATCCTTTCATGCTCTTAACATAAAATTATATTGGTAAAAGAAGATTTGATGTAATGAGTAAACCAATTCACCTCAATCTGATACATTCCACATGTGCTAGAAATGCATCTCCCACTATTCGAGCCATGGTGGCACAGTGGTTAGAATGCAGTACTGCAGGCTATCTCATTGCTCACTCTAGGAGTTTGATCCTGACCTGCTCAAGGTTGACTCAGCCTTCCATCCTTCTGAAGTCAATAAAATGAGGACCCAGATTGTGGGGTAATATGCTGATGCTGTAAACCACTTAAAGAGGGCTGTAAAAGCACTGTGAAGCGGTATATAAATCTATGTGCTATATAAGTCTAAATACTATTGCTATTGCTATTACTTGTGAGCATAGACAAGCTGGCTGAGTATTCTGGGATTTACAGCCTCATCAGATCTAGAGTGCATCACGTTACAGAAAGTTAGGTCAGAGTACTGTATGAAAACTGCTGAAGATCTAATGCAAGCAATTCAGCAATAACATTTGATAATCTTGAGCTTGTCCCTGTTTCTCAGTTTGATAGTCTCTATAGTTACTTTATAGGATTAACATGAGGATAGTATGAAGGAGAAATTTGTAATAGAGGGAAGGCAAGCAGAATATAAAGTCACCCCATCAATTAATTTAGCAGAAATTAACTTGGAAAAGATAGATTTTCCCAAAAGCCGAGGTGACTGAGTTGAACCATGATTCGAGAACTGAGTCTCAGTTTAGGAATTCCAGGCTAATTTCTCTGCTCCAGCTGAATGAGTATCTCTCCGTTCACTTGCTTTGCAGGGATAAAAAATGGCTAGGAGGATAAACAGGAGTGGAAATCTTTGTCCACTGACCGCCCTATGAACCCACTTCAGCTGATTGGGACTTCTAGGAATTGTAGTCCCAATAAAAGTGGAGAGTATAAGATTGAGGAGAGTCTCATATGTTTAATTTGGCACATCAACAAATCCCATTTTCAATATTTTTTTTTTCAATAAGAGGTTTATGTTCTGCAGGAATATAAATTGAACTGTTGGTTATTTTTTTAAAGTAGAACATTTCCAGCCATACACATTCTCTTTCTCGTGGTATTATATAACCTGGTGGGTGGTAAGCCTTTTTAGAGTAATCCAAGTGACCTTAAACAATCCCAAAAAGATTATTTTGGGTAAAACCCATAAAATGTTGTTCTCTTCTCTTTCGAGGCATAGCAAAACCACAACAAGTGGTGATCTGGCGCTACAGTGAGTTGGGATGTCTAACACTGCTGCCTTGCAAACACTCCCTGGAATGCCTTGCTTACGGTATGTAGCTCTGAATAACCCTGACTCTCTACCTGCTCAGCCTCAACCTGCACTGGATCAGGGAGTATAAGCTTTATCAGATGCAACAACTCATAGCGAAAATAACCTTTCAAATGAGTCAAGCCAGCTAGTTAGTATTTGGCCTGATCTTTATATCATCTGTTCAGCGGTAAACTCTGTCTGGTTTACCAAGTCCAAGTTATTTTTGGTTGACCTTCTCATTGTTATCTTTATTAGCCAAAAAGGAGCCCATTTTGCTCTTCGGTGGGGACAGCAATGGAATGTTGCAAAAATGGGAAAGAAGCTATAGATCTCCCTTCATTTACAGGTAAAGGTTTATCATCCTCCATCCAGGAAATACCTCCAGGCACTGATATAATTTGTTCAGAGATTTCCATTGGCCAGAAATGGATTACTAGTGATGTAATTGGTTACATGCTGAGACCTGCAAGATGCTGCTGATAAAAAGAGGACTCACAGTCCTTGCTGATAAGATGCTTAGCATATGAATGTTGTGTTTTTGCTAATTTCCAGATTTATGTAGTTTAATTGCTAAACTTTCTATCTTCATTTGATCATTACCTTCAAATGCACTTGTCCATGATAGAGACACAAGGCTGGAGTGTGCTACAATCTGCAAAGAATCTCACTTCTATCTCTTACTTAGATGGGTCTGCCTCTAAAACGTGGGTGTTCACAGACAAGCTAGCTCTGCTTGTCTTATGCATCCTCTTTCCTGTCTCTTCTATTCATGTTCTACCTGCTCTAGTCGCACAGCAACTCAGCCTCACACCCATCACCCAGCTCTGCAGCAAAGTCTCTGGTCTTTCTTCTCTTGTGGCTCTGTTCACACAATAACTTGTTTACTGAATTAATTTATTTTGTGGGTTTGCAAAATATGCCGAACTGTATAATAAACTAACTGAATAGTTGGACTCACACATCGTGCTAAGCCATTAAACATCTACCATTAATGCTAATCAAATTTAGCAGGTTGTACAAATGCATCTGCTAGTTATTTTTTAAGAATCTGATTAAGTACATTGTGTAAACACAGACTGTATATCTGTCACATTCAGCAGGGAATCCTTCCATATAGACAAAGCCCATTTGGAGCGACGAGGACCTTTGGCTGATCAGATAGAGAAAAGCCATCAGAAAGAATCGGAACCTTATCCAGAATCTGCACAAAAATTGAGGACTTGCAGTAGGCTCCGAAGTTGTTACAGCAGATCCCAGACCACAGCCAAAGGCACAGGAAAAGAAAAAATGGAGTTCACTAGGTATCTATCGGGATCTGGTCTCTCTGGATACAGGCTACTATAGCCGAACTAAGAACATTAGATTGAGTTATTTCTGCCTTTTCCCCTAGAAATGAGATAGGCCTTTTCCATCTGTTTCATAGATTAGTGCTAATTAAAGCCTTTTTCCTCTTTTTTACGCCAGGTAAGGTCTTCATAGTAACTACAATACAATACAGTAACTGCACATATACAAGGCTCTATGTACAGTCTGGGATCAAAGCTTGCTACTTAAAAGTTGCCTGCTTACATCTGCCAAGCACCTTTGGGGGGAAAGTATGTGCAAGAAAAAGGAGGGAAAAGCTGGGTTTGAGTTTTCAAATCAGACCTTGAATGCTGATTTAGGGCAACTTTGATAACCCAAACCCTGGTCCTTGACAGGGTCATCTTTGTCGAACAGCTGGATATTCTAGTGGTGTCAGCAACCAACGGGAATATTTATCTCTGGGAATTTGAGAACTTCATCCCAGGTGGTGAGCCCATTGTCCAGGTAAGAGCAAAATCTTCCTACTTTGATTGGATGGAAAGCAATCAAAATCACATCTTTGTAGGTCATCTTCAGAGTAATGACCTTTACCTTACTACATAGGAAAGCCACATCAAACAGACACAGACATATAGTTTTAGGGGGGGGAAATAGTTGACACTAAACAAAGGGATAGTGATCAGAGGAAGTTGTGGCCTAACTAGTAACTTTGAGCCTCTCCAGGGATCACAAACTGTTTATGTTAACATCTGTGGAACTGACAAGTGTTCCCTAACTTGATAAACTTAATAATCTCCAAACGTGGACTTCAATTCCTACACTTCCTAGTTGTTATAGGAATGCTGCCATAGTAACTAGGAACTGTAAGACTTCTAAGTCCAACAGATCTAGTAATCATAAGGTTGGTGAAGGCTGCAATAAACTCATGGGTGCATAATAACAATATCCAGGTGGAAGATTTATTGCAAAAAAAAAAAAAGGATTCAGGAATTATTTGATATTTTTTCTTTATGCTACAGCAAAATATGTCTGCATTGGATCAAGACTCCAAAACACTAGGAAAAGATTGTGCCCAAGATGAGATGGTCTGCGATCCTTCAAGCAGCTGTATCTCAGGTAAAAATAATTCAGAATGGGATAGAAATTTCAGAGACATCCCAAAAGAAGCATTGAATGATATATTACTGTCCAAAGGCATTTTTTAGTGGAAGAAACTGAGGAGCTGTAAAAGTAGGCTGTTATCAATTGTCTTGAGCTATTTTGAATGAAACAGGGTGACGAATAAACCAGTAGACCTGAACAAAGAAAACCAAGAACACAGGGCCTCTAGAACTTATTGTTTTTTCTCTTATTAGACTGATCAAACAGATCTAGTGACTAAATTAGATGGCCATGGGCTTGATGAGACATAAGAATTACAACGTACTACAAATGTATGGCAGTGCAGTTTTCTTTTATATGCGACTTTGAGAATTCTTCCCTGCTCTTCATGGGTGTCTACCTTCTGTTTATCTTAGCAAATGAATTTAGCAGGTTGTCACTGCAAGGCTGATGTTTCTGTATTTTAAAAGAGCCTATGGGTGGAAAAATAGAATATAAATCAAATTGGTATTTGTTATAATAGGAGTGTCAGTTCAGTTTCATCATGGTGGAGTGATCTCTCTTTTCTCTTTTCCATCCAATCGTTGTTTCCTCATATCATTACTTTAAATAGATCTCATATGCAGAATAGTACTGTGTGGACACACCGGCATGATTACAGCACTTGCATTGGTGATGAATGAGAATGGTATTCATGCCCCTTATCTGGTAAGTGGAAGGCTGGAGAAAGATTATATAGGGTAGAGGCTGATATATGACCCTTGAAAAGAGAATAAGATTATATAAACTTATATACAATTTGTACAGTAAATGAATTAATATTTTGTATCAGTTAAGTGCACTATATCAGAAAAACTGTTTTGTGACTGTATCTGGCATACAAGCATTAATTATAAAATTTCATTGTTCCGGCTGGTCTCCCACTTGATGAATCTTTAACCTTAAAATGGCTTTGAACTAGACTTTGAAACATCACTAAATGTTGTTGTAAGTCGAGAACTACCTGTAGTTGATTAACTGCCTAAGACTGCTAATCTGTTCACACTTGAACGCTATCCAGAAGTGCACCAGAGGGCAGACTAGCTCAGCACTATCCTTTTCATAAAGGATATCCACAAAGCTAAGCATTGTGTACTCTGTAAAGTGGGACCCATAACCCTCTAAGGCTCTTTCCAGCAATCTCTTCATTTGGTGAGAAGGGAGAGAGTGGGAGCAGAGACAGCCTTCAAGGAATGAAGGTGTGAAAGGGAGGGAGGGAGAGAGGAGTAAAGGGGGCAGAGCCCTGAGAAGCAGGTTCTCACTTGGCCATCTTTCATTGCAGCTCAGTGGTGGATGGGATGGAAGGCTGTGCCTCTGGAATCTTCAAAAGCGCTCCTTTCAAAATGCCTTCTCCAATCTGCCTGGGGATAATGGGCCTATCTTGGATGTGGCCTGTTCCCAGAATAGGTGGGTAATTGATTTGATAAATGAAACAGCTTTTATGTGCTCTCAGATGTTGGAAGGAAAATCCATCTGGTTCAGTTCCAAGCTGGGAGAAAGATGCTGGAAATAACATGGAGGCTGATTGGAAAGAAAGTTTATTGATGAGCAGAACCACAGCGTGCAGTTCTGGGACAGCTGACAAAAAGGAGTTGAGAGTGGGTGGATTTTTTATACCTTCTTGATTCCTATGGGGTCATGGCTAGCTCTATAGGCAAAAAGGGAAATGCAAATCTTAGGTGTTTGTCTGAGCTAATCTTGTCAACCTTTGGCTTGCCTAATTATGTCGCTTACCTGGAGTTTCTGTCTGACCCAGTCTTTCTGAATGGATTACCAAATCTGCATTTCTAAAAGCTGGCCTCCTCAGTTTCTGCTTGGGGTAGAGAGACTGGAGCTGGTTTCTGCCTCCCTTAAGATTTTTCCCCATTTCTCCTTTAGGGGACATATTCTATCCTGCTTTTTAATACTCCCCAAAACATTTCATTTTCTAGGAGGGTAGATGGGTGCTGATGTCTGAAAGTCTAAATTGGATGCATGAGTGGAGGACTAAAAAGCATCTTTTATGGCAATACGGACAGTAGCAAACATAAACAAGTCCCTGCATGGCTGGCTGAGGAATTCTGGGAGTTGAAGTGCATAGGTCATAAAGTTGCTATAGTTGTCCACCTCTGTCAGAGAAACTGTATCACTAATAATCTGAGTTTGCCAAGGTTCTGTTATCCTTGCTATTCACAGCCTACACCCCCCTGCTTCTGAAAGAAGGGAATTTGCCTTTTCTACTAGCACTGGAGTTTTCATCTGCACTTTCAATTTTCATTGTGCTGATCTGGAGCTCATGGCTGAGCTCTGTGGGCACAAAATCACAGTCCTAGCCCTGGCATGGCACCCACAACAAAACAAATGGGTCACTGGTGCTGAAGATGGCACCATTCAACTCTGGGTAAGTAGCTTCAATCCCTATTTCATGTAGTGATAGGTAGACAGTAGAAAAATAGATTAGCCCTTACAGACCTATAATGATTTTCTGACTAAATGCAAATAGTTCTGCCTGATGATTATTAGAGAATCAAAGGTCACAATAGAATTTCAAAAGTTATATTTGTATAGTGAGGTATATTGCTGAAGCTGGAGAATAAGTGTCTTCCTTGTTTTTATCTAGAGTAAAGATGGTGGATGTTGTGTGAGGAATATGAAAGCCCCTAGAGGAATCACTTGTATTTGCATTGACCAGCTTAATGGATGGATTATGGCAGGAGACCACGATACTATCAGGTAGCCGCAGGGTAAGGCACTTGGTAATAAGGGAAGCAGAAACAAAAAAAAGGATAGCTTATCCTTGAATAGGTTTGTAACTCTGCCTTCTTCTATTTGCAGGATTTATGACCCCAACTCTGGAGCATTGGTGCAAAGCTACACAGGACATCAAGATTCTATCAAGGGTCTCATCCATGTCCCAGAAATGAACCAGGTAGGAGAGCCACATCCTTGAGGTAGGGACGATCGGAATTTAGGCTGGGGCCAGTCTTTGGCCTACAATTGGATGCAAAACCAATACAGTCGGAAAACTCCAAGGACTGTGGGCAATCAGTATGTTTTATCCAGTTCTTGGAGCCTTGTATAGAGTGTTGCCCCGGCTACTCCCAACTTACTTACTTACTTTGATTTTCTGCAGTACGTGTCAGTTTCACTGGATGGCACAGCACGCATATGGAAGGCCTACCATCAAGGGGGATAGCCCAAGTCCCAGTCAACTGGCAACTCTATTATTATCCTACATAACATCTAGAGTCCAGATTCTGTCAAACTTTTATTATGTCCTTTGGGCCAGAGAACACAATAAAATGCACAAACTTGTAATTATTAATAAAACTTTTTAAAAAATAAAATGAAATTTACATAAGGCACATTATTATAATAACTGTAGTACAGATGGCAGGGGAAATCATCGAAGTTTGTGCTAAACTTCAATCATAGGTAAGATAGATACAACAAATCGTAGCACAAAACCAAGCTACAAAAATAATGGCACAATCCTGGTCAGTTAGAAAGGGTGACTGATAGACATTGTGCTCTCTACTATGGTAGTTCTTTAAAATGAGATAAATATGTCTTCCTAGATCTATATATATAAAAATGGATGTGTGTATGTTCTCTTGAACACCTCGAGCAATTTCAACCAAACTTGGTACACAGATGACTTACTCTCTGGAAACAAATACTATGGGTGTAAGACACCCCTAACACCCCTTGGGGTGTTTGTTCTGACCCCTTGGGGTGTGTTTTCTGTGAAGATACAGCCTACAGCGCAGTGGAGTTGCCATGGTAACGGCTTCACAGTACTCCACAAGGGGGCATTTGGAACGGGGCCTGCCTGCACCACTATGAGACCGACATGACGTACATCACACAGAGACATTTCCTGACATTTCTGGGGGCACAGGGAAAACATTTTTAACTAATTTGTCGCCGAAATCAGGGCTCAGGGAGAAGTTGCTCTTGCCATCACTTCTTAAGGAATTCTGGATATGTTAATGGAAGGAGGGAGGACAGCCCATTCCGCACTTACGTTGCCACTTTATATCCCCATTCCTGTCTAATACAGGATTGGGATAAATAAATACCTGGGCAACGCCAGGTTATCGGCTAGCTCCCTATATAGAAAGCAACAGGGGAGCACAGATTCCAGAGAGCTATCTCCACATGAGTGTAAGCATTGGTGAAAAGGGATATTTTTATACCCCCAGTACCACTCAAGACTGCAGAAGGTAGTGAAACCAACCTGGCCAAGGTAAAAGCTCAATGAAATTTCAGAATTAGAATTGAAGAGATAAAATGATGGCACATCACATTTGAGAGGAATACATTAATTGCAGGGTGAGATACTAGACTTAAACTGGTTTGAAAATCAATGTCCCAAATATGCTGTTTAAGATGATTCCTGGCATTTTAAAATATTAATGATCAGAGACTTTCCAAAGAGAGTCCTAAGGACTAGAGTTTGCTATTAGCTTTTGTTAGCCAGGTTGAATTTAAATGATCCTTAGAGCACCACTGGATGGAAGCAGACCCACAGGATAAGAAAATCAATTCCAACAGAAATTAAGGAGAAAGACCACCCTTGCCCAATAAATGTATGTGCCATGATAAGGAAGCTTGGAATTGCACTCCAAGATATTTATATGTATGTGCCTGCTCTATTGAGGTCACTTCAATTTGTTTTGATGTGAATTTTTTTAAAAATCCACAGATCTGCCAATTCTGTATGCACAGATAACTATTAAAAACATCTGCAAGGAATTACTTAATGCCTGGGACAGGGTTTCAGATTGTGTCTCTGCAATGTTTCCTGTCTTTTCTTAGCCCCTTATTTTTTCTCTCTCTAAATTATTCCCGAAAAACCAGTCTTTATAAAGAAAATAAACTATGCTAAATAAGTACATAAAAAAGTTGTGTGGAAATTGTGATGTGGACAATTAATGTGGAATTTTGCCCATGACTATGTTCTCCAACATAAAATCTGAACTTAAAGGCAATGAGCAATTTGTACACTCTTCAAGGCTGAGGGAGGAACTTCAAAGAGCCAAACATAGCATGATTAGGTATTCTTAGGCAGTACAATTTGTTGCACGTATTCATGTAACTGAGACATCTTAGACCACGTTCATATTCTAAGTAATTGTAGAGCCTAGCAAGGGAAAAATGTGCAAAGTAGCATTTGAATTGAAGGGCCATTTTTACAAGAACATTGTTTAGCATCGCCCAGCACACTATGGTGATAAAAAGCCTCCCTTTGTTAATGTTAGCTTGAGTGATGCTATAATCTGGAACTGCATAATCAGAATGTTTAGTGCCAGTAAGTGTTCCTGTATTATTACACATTTGCTATACAGTATCTAGGCAAACCTCCTTCTATGATCTGCTTTGCTTTCACAGAGGTATTGTATTTCCCATCCTTAGATATACTTTATTATCTACTAGCTGATGACCCGGCATTGCCTGGGTATAATCGGGGCTGACACTGTTAGTAGCTATATGTGTGTTGGTTTTCCTTTCCTTTCCTTTCCTTTCCTTTCCTTTCCTTTC
>JANHJO010003144.1:430164-457283 GCA_032468235.1 Pseudoxyrhopus heterurus
ATAGTTATATTGTTTTATATTTTAAATTTTTATGATTGTTTTACTCTGATTGTTTGTTGTGAGCCGCCCGGAGTCCTTTGGGAATGGGGCGGCATAGAAACTCCAACAAATAAATAAATGTTAAAATTTGCTACTCTGAAAGGTTCTATTGACCGTTAAAACTTTGAGGTTCAATTTTAGGATTGCAGCCTTTGCCTCAAGTGTGCAGTACACCTGCTTTGGATTACTAATATTAACTTGCCGGCTATTCTTGAAGATAGTAACTGTTGTGTCTAGTTCCCAGTGGCCTTCTACACAACTGTGCTGATCCTCAAAGAGCTAGGCTGCATATCTACGATAGTTTGTAGAAGCATATTTAGGATTCAGTTACAGCAGCTTTTTGATATAGTTTATCAGCTGATCTGATCATGGCATACCTCAGTAGTATTATCAGATCTAAAGTGACTATTGTACATTTGTTTGAATATAAAGACTCTTTGATAAGGACATATTCTCAGAGCTGATCTTGAAAAAGAACACAAAACAGATTTTAATATCTAAAGATAGAACAGGGATTTGGAATTGATTTGACAGTTGATTGATATAGCTTGTAGTGTTTAATTGCATATCTTGCCTTTTCTTAAAAATGGTTTCTTTTATACATTTAACAATTTCCCCTTAGTTTTTATTTATGCTACAAAATTAGTATTACTTGTCAGTTATATATAGATTAGTAAAATCTTGGATAATTACATTTTCTTACGTATATCGTTTAAAAAGTGTTATCCTTAACCTTACTAAAGTTTAGCCTTCAGTCCTTCAAGGTTGGGCAGATCAGACATCACTAGACCTCTACCGATATAGGAAATATTATCAGAGTATTGAACACTTGATAATACTTCTTCTTCCAGTGCTCTTATACCAAGGAGACTCCAGGTGGGATGGTCTTTAGTTTTTTTCCCATGCTTTCTCATTCTCCATAAGTTCATGTTTTACTAATGGCTGTTGCAAGTTCAAGTTCCCTATCCTAGGGAAGCAACATGAACTGTACTGAGTATTTCAGCGCAATATTCTTTATAACTTTGGGGTCAAACTTATGGATTAATACACTCATGTTCCCATTCTATAGATTGTGAAGGGATTGAATTCAGCATAGAGCGCTTGATATACCATGAGCTATAATAATTTGAAGTCTCCTGACATCCAGATACAAATCATCCCACTGACTCAACTCTGTAGATGCTATTTTCTTTTCCAGGCGCCATACAATTGCTATCTGGCTCTTGTCCTTACGTGAGTTCCATAACATATTAACACTGGAACCCCTGGAATAAAAAAAAATCAGTTCCTTTAAGGAACTGGTTCCTCAATGAACCAGTCAGAACTAAACTTGCAAAGAAATGCTACACAGATTACAGAAACAATGATTTCCAATGTTAAATTACATTTCCCCCCCTGTTTTGATATCCAGAAGAATTTCAGTGGAGATAACAAATTAGTTCACCTCCATTTATTCAGAACTATACAGTATCGTTCTAATACTTGTTTCCCATATACACGGTAGTTTTCAACATATAGGGTTTTTTTTTTTCATTCCTAAGAAACTGTATTTTTTTCTTTTTTTAGGGGACAGTTTAATTGATCTGAGAATCCTGGTCGATGATATTGCTGCACCCTTTTACCTGAATCAGTGGGGCAACATCCAGAATAAATGATCACTGAAATACCGCAGCAAGTTAAACCTGCGTCTTCCCTGTTAGTTCCCCCTTTGTTGGCCAGGGCAAGGTCAGAGGAGGAAAAGGGCAAAATCCAGGCCGTACTTTACCGTTCCCTTTGCCGCAGTCTATTAGCGTTAGCCTTTTCACTTCTAAAATCTGAGTGGGCGTGTAGACGCTAAAGAACTCCAGTCCGGGTTTTGCTGCCTCCCCAGCGGCGCAGCCAAAAACTCTTGGGCTCCTTTCCTACTGTACTGTGGGGTGTTCAAATCTCAGCGAGGGAAGGAAGGCGGATCTAAGCTTGAGGGGCTGCGGAGCAATGGAGGCGAATCCCATCTAGCAAAGGATCAATCTTTCGAGCAGCAACGATGGTGAGTCGCTTTTGACCGCTGGGCTTATCCGGGAAGCTTTTTCGAGATCCCTTTTTTATGCGGGATCGGTCCAGTTGCCTTTGTCCTCTGGCTTTCCTCGGACGCCAGGACTTGGTCTGCCCTTCTGAAACCCGCCTCGATTTCATCCATTGATTCCCCGACACGTGGTTTCTTGCCCTAAAAATCAGAGAAAAGGGAAACTGCTTCCCTTGGTGGTCTGCAGCCGGCTGGACCCGGTTCCTTGAGGCGGGGGTACGGGTGGTGGGGGCGGCAGATGGGATACGGGACCGATTAATGGTTGTTTGGGGGATATAAAGATGCCTGTTCATGTTGCATCGGGCATTACTTGGAGCGAAGGAGTTTGGTCTCTTTAGTGCCGGACCCAGCATCTCGAAGCGATCGGGGTGGGGGGGGGGAGGATGGCCGGCCAGCGGAGCCGGTCTGGCAGAGCCAGCTGTTAATTTGCCCGAAGCCGAATTGGGAAAAACAAAACGTGACACCTTTTTATTTCCTGGCAGAGGCTCGGCGCAGTCAAATATTCCGCTTGGCTGGGTAAAAAAAGCTTGGATAATCATAGTAGCGATGTAATTAGTTTGCGTAGAGAAATTCTCTCAATGAATGCCTCCTGGGTAACTTCACGTTGTGACATTAATGCCGGGATAGTTTTCTACCGAGCCGTAGATCTGGATAAACCGGAACACATGATAGCTTATACGGTAGGTCGGGTTCTGTGCGCGCCTTTTATCCGGCAGGGCAGAACAGCAACTGGAATATGGTCCGGCAGGAAAGCCGAGCAGCGCCTGTTTTTTTGCCAGCAGGCAGCCTCATCATAGTTCACGCGAAGGTGAATTGGGGCTGCTGCTCCTCAGAGATTAAACTATTTCACTTGCACTCAGAGTCCCCGAAAAATGAAATGAAATGAAATGCGGGAGCTGCTTTTAATACACAAGCTCCAGATCTGCGCCGTAGATGCGAACGATCTTTTTACAGTTTTCAAACGCTTTGCCCTCGCAACAGAAAAAGCTAAATAAGTCATGGATTTAAATCATGTATATAGGTGAAATCCTCTGGGAATGTTTGATGAGCCGAGTCCAAGATGTAACAGGTATCATGCGTAAATTAGTTCAGAATTCTGTAGTAGATCTCGAGTATGTTGTGTGTGTAGTTCTGCTGTAAACGATCCTTTCCCTTCAGTCTTTTGTGCACCCTTAGTTATCGGTATGAAACTCTGAAAACCACCATCAGACTCCTTTGGGACTGTTACCTAGAATGAATAGAGCAAAGTTGCCCCAACAGGCTGAGCTCTTCTGCTACCAGCCTCATTCTTTTGTTGGAAGAGACCACCCTGAAGTTCTGTCCTCTGTTAAAGGGGCAGATTCCTGAATATGTAAATGTTTGAATATGAAATCTATAAAATAAGGAAACTCTCCTGTGTAAACAAAAAATATGGGAATTGCAAGATCTCAGCCTTGGAACACTGTTCTGATGTTTTTAAATTAAATCATTTAAATTAACTAGAATTAAAAATTATAATTGTAAAAAAATCCTTGTAGATATGGTAATAACACAAATCTATATTTAAATTTCACTGTAAAAGTTTGGAAGAAGTGGAAATGAATTCTGGCTCCCTGATCCTTCTTTCACCCCTTACTACCATATTTTAAATCCATGGATAAACAGCATCAGTTCAAGGACAAATAGTGGATTTTATACAACTGGTTATTGATAGGAAACCTATTTATGAGAAGCTGCTTTGCAGAAAAATTGTTACAACTTGTTTTAAAATGGAACAAGTGCAGTTATTTTTTCTAAGGTCACCAGACAATTCTTACAAATCAAAAGCAATAAGAATGTTTGGAAAACACTGAATATTGGCATAGGCAAAACTTGAGGCCTCAGTAGTTGTAGGGGAACCTTCAAAGGACAGCAGGAGGCCTTCTGGTGATTTGGGTGTGTATTTGTGTGTAGAAATTTAAGAGTGGGAATGGGAGGTCTTGGGAGACAAACTGATTCCATTGCCATCATTACATCTTCCCCCAAACATTTAAAAAATGCCCCCATATTGCCTAACAGCTAATTCCTAAATTCACAGTTGCAAATGGTGCTTGGATAGAAATAATCAATATGGGTGGTTAAATCTAGTTCTAGTCCCTCTATGATTACAAATTTATAGATACACCTAGTATATATAGGATTGTGTTTGCTATGATATAATTTCTGTTTGTGGGCATGCATGCACACATTTAAGTTTTGATTATATGATTTAATAATTAAAGGGCTAACTTGAAAACGTCACATTTTTTGTAGCCCTTCATTTCTGAGTTAGGAAAGTATAAGTTAATATCAATAACATATAATTTAATCTTTTTCGGATGTTAAACTCTAGAATTTTTTTAATATATTCATTTGTATTTGTACCTATCACACTCTTCTCTTTTGGGCTAAGCAATAATGTATTATATAAATCCTAAAAAGAGGGTAAAAAAAGCTCAAAAGATTAAAGGCATGAGACCAGAAAAGGAAATGGTAATTATAAATTCCATTCGCTATATGTTTTCCTTACTATTTTTGCAAATCATTGATGCTTTTATCATATCCATACATTGCTTTATAAACTAACTTTATTCTCTAAACTTTTCCTTCTTTCCATTTAGTCCTAACTCCATTCCACCACAATTTTCTCAGTTTTCTCCTTCCTTTCAGTCCATTCCAAACCCCTTCAACGTATTTCTTTCGTATTCGCACTTTTCTATATTGGTCTAAGACTCTAAAACTCACACTTATTTACTCCACATTATATAGGTACTCCTTGACTTACAACAGTTCATTTAATGATCATTCAAAGTTACAATGACTGAAAAAAGTGACATGACTATTTTTCACACTTATGACCATTGCAAAATCCCCTTGGTAATGTGTTCAAAATTCAGATGTTTGGCAACTGATTCATATTTATAATGATTAGTGTCATCTTCCGACAAATAAAATCGGTGGGGAAACCAGATTCACTTAACAACCATGTTATTAAGTTAACAACTTCAATGATTCACTTAACTGTGGCAAGAAAGGTAAAATGGGGCAAAACTCACTTAACAACTATCTCACTTAGTAACAGAAATGTTGAGCTCAATTGTGGTCATAAGTTGAGGACTACCTGTATTCTGTCTACATTCATTCATCCTATCTCCCTGTTTTATCACACACATTTTTCAAATGTTCTTTTTCTGTAATATTCAACTTAATTTTATGTTTCTCCTGACATATCCTATCCCACATAACAAAAGGGACAGGTGCATGCTTCTAAACATAGGGATTTCCGTATGTTCATGTTCAGATCAATGTTTCTCATCATGTAATCAATCTAATATTGATTGTAAATACTGTAGTTTAGTTCTTGGCTAGCAAAATGGCATCATTTTCATAAAAAGTACACATACATTCCCAACCAACATAGCTCTATTATTACCATAAGTATTTAGAGATTTATCTGTTTATAAATTAATCACACATTCTTGCCTTAGTTCCTGCTCCCTACTGAAGCATTTTTAAACGTTCTATTTATTCTCCCACATGCTTTACTTCCATAATTAATATCACTCCATTCACATATAGCTAACAACTTTAAACTTGTTCAGCCACTCCATAAGCAAGCCTCATCAATATTGTAATAGCGCCAGTTACATCACCTACGCCTTTACCATTTTTCAATACAGTATTCTTATTGCATTTATGATAGCCTTTTTAAAATTTTATTTAACCATTATAGCATTTGTTTCCATTTTACTCTTGGACATATTACTATCATTCCCATAAAAATCTCTAAAATACTCCTTCCTATATTTCTTTCCTTCAGTTGCATCCCAAAGCATTTCATCACATTTATCTTTAGTTTCTTTTTCTCTATTGGAAATGAAGCCTTAAAATTCTGAAACTAGGTAAGGAGTGATAAACTATTTTTTTATTTCCATCAAAATTGCCCTGCATTTTCTTTCCTTCCTTTACTCTTAACCAGTATATTTTTCCTGTAATTTTTTTTTACTGATTATGTGCCATCATATCTGTATGATCACATAGATTTTCTCCATGACAACCTGACCCTAACCTGTTTTCCAATGATATAACTCGCTGCGGGACAAGAGTTATACTAATATAGAAGAAATGGTGGAACAGAATCATTAAAGAAAGGATGCCAAAAGAGGGATAAAATGAAATGTAACTGACAAAAATTAAAATGTTTTAATTATTTGAGATAATTAAATTGAATTGTTGAATTGTCCTGTGGTAAGTTGTCCCATGGCGAGTTGGCCATGGCAAATTGACCGTGGCAAGATGGCTATGGCAAGTTGTCTCATTCTGTTTGAGTCTTAGTGAAATGGGATCTTCATTCTAACCCACTTTATTGGAGAGGTTGCTATAAGGCAGGGGTGTCAAACTCGATTCCATTGAGAGCCGCATCAGGACTGTGTTTGACCTTGAGGCTGAGGTGGGCGTGGCCAGGGTGGGTGTGGCCAGCTCGACATCACTCATGTCAGGGACGCCTATGGAGGCCCAAGTGCTCTGCCAGCTAAAATGGCCTCCTGCAGCTTGTCAGCCCAGGGGAGCCTCGCGTGACCCCTTGAGCTTTGTTTTCGCTGGCAGAGAGTTGCAGGAGGCCGTTGCAGTCAAAAACGGAACCTGGGAGGACTGCACATAGCCCTCATGAGCTTCATTTTTGCTGGCAGAGGCACTGTGGACCAGTCCTTCGCTGTTTCCAGGGCGACCCCGCGGGCCAGATCTAAGCACTCCATCTGGCCCATGGGCCTTGAGTTTGACACCCCTGCTATAAGGAATCTCCAAGTCTGATTTTAAGGTTTCATCTCCATATGTATGACTTGTTTGCTGTTCTGTCACTCATTAATTTATAGTTACAAATATAACATTTGATTATCGGTAGAATCAAGACTTTGGGCAGAAAAGAATGTTAAATCAGGAATCAGGACCATTTATCTATCAATGGTAGCAGTATCATTCTTTCCACCTACTGCAGATCAAGTTACACATTCTAACTACAGAACACAGTTTACTAAATGGAAATAGTGGGTTGTGCTACAAAAATAGCTTGTTGTCGCCTGCTGCAAGCCAAGTGATATACTGCAATTTAGGGAATATAAAACCCTCCAGGCTCACTGATCGTTGAGGGAAATTCCCAACTCTGAAAAGTTAAATAAGCTAAACATTGTGCAAGTTCTCCTTATGATTTCTATGCATTCATAATCACGGCCATGAGCAAACTATAATCCAGATCATAAACAATATAGCACTAATGCCCTTTTGATTTCATGGGGATTTTTACACAGGGAGGGGGTTCAGTCACAGTACGTACTTTGTTTTCCAGTTCTTATCATGTGCAATAATGTGCAACAATAGTTGCAGAAAATTTGCTAAAGTTTGGAATAAATTCTTTTGTTAGATATGAAATCAAAGTTGGATTATATCAGGTAAGAGCTTTAATACTTGATTTTGTATTTCTTGCAATTCATGCTACAAAAATTATCAGATACATCACAATTTTATCTTAGCTATTTTATTTTGGTCTTATCTTCCCACTTTTGATAATCAGAAGTATTCTGTCAGCGATATAATATATGCAAACATTGTTGACAACATTGTTTTTTTCTGGAAGGCCTTTGGTGACTAAATTATAGGAAGATCTGCATCATTGCTTTTTTTTTTGTTATTTTTACAATTTCATCCATCCATCCATCTATTCATCACATTTCTATACCGCCCATCTTACCTAAGTGAATTTATTGTTTTACAATTGTTCTTTGTACTGGTTTGATTTTGTATAACTGTGTAGAGCCTCTGAAGTATAGCAGTTTATAAATCATTTTTTTTAAATGTGTAGTTTGCATTAGAGAATAAGCTATGTACACTAAACGGAGACATTTTCTTATTTCAGAATACAAATTGATTACATTTTATATGAATATATACATTTTGAGAAATAAATTATCCAGTTTTGATTTAACAAAGTTTGATTATCTATAGAACTCTGAATTGTGCTTAGCAACAAGTTGTGTAATGGAATGAAAAACATATGGGTAATAGAGGAATATGATTAAAGGCCTCAGAGGTTAAGGAAACATAAATAATTCCATATTTTACTTATTTTTCATATCCATTATTTCAAATATGAGTTCATAAACATTTTATATGCATTGCATTAGGGGAAGAGCGATCATGCAATCAGTGAAGATAAACTTTTGTGAGCAGAATGATTTGGTTCTTTAAAAAAACCATCTAATGATTCTTTAAATGAGCAGTACATTTAGAAAATATTGAAAGTAAAATGAGTAAAAAAAAAAAAAAAAGACTGCCCAGGAGTAAATATTCAACAAAAGACAAATTGTTTCAGCATATAGGTGAATATACTTGTAATCTTATGAAGAATGAAATTTTAAAGATCCATGTCCAAAAGTGCAATTGTATAAAAGTTTGTCATTAAGAACTAAAAGTGGAGGTTAAATCCGAGAAAAACAGACCTTAATGAAAAGATTATTCAAGTCTCTACTATTGTGTTTCAGTCAGTGCTAACTGCCATCCTTTTAAATATTTTTGATCCAAATAAATACAGTACTTAATTTAGTTCTCCAATATTTCAGCATAGTAATTGTGGCATCTAATAAAACAAATGGATTAATGTTTTAAGTTGCACTATTTTATAAGTCTTGGAGAAAAATGGACAGTCAAGTCACATTAGAATTAAATACTTGTGGTTTTTCCCAATTTCCTGAAAACTAAATGAGTTAGGTACATGACCATGATAATGTACACTGATTTATTATGAATTCCAACTTATTATTTAACAAGTTGATTAAAATAAGGTATTGATTAAAGTAAGGTAGTTATGTGGGCAATATTGGTATTTATTATTTTACACTGTGCTAAAACACATAAATAAAAAGTTTGCATAAAATATTGAGCCCCAATCTATCTGATTTTAGCCTAGTATATACTTCTAATTCCACCCAGTTTTAGCCTAGCATATAATTCCAATTAGCATGTAGCTAATAATTATTAATACCATTAATTATTAGGAAATAATGTTATCCATTGTTAAAAGAACACAGAAAATTAGTTCAAGTGAATAAACTGTGATTAAATTAACCCTGAGAGAGTGTGTGGGCAACACAACAACAGTAGCTGTTATAAGCCTAATAGCTATGCACTCTTATCTGAATTAGATCTATTTCATAGTATTTGAAACTACAAATCTAGTTGCTTTGAATCATCTAGCCAAGAACATTAGGCTGTATAATTCTCCTTAAAGAGAAGGTGATTCATTTGCAGAAGAGTTAGAAGCAAACAACTTGTTTATTTCTTTGGAGTTCTTTGTAGGACAGTGATGGTCATGTGCTATTTCCTGTATCTCTTGCCATATGATGATTTGAGTTGGGGTGTCTGCAAATACTGTCTGTGGCAAAGCAGTTCTGTAGACATATTTATTTTGTTCCTGAAAGAGCACTCTCAGAGCAGAACTAAGACTGAAAATACTCATACTCAAAGGAATGTCTGGATATTGCTTTCCAGTTCTGAATGCTCCAGACACAGTCAGCTTTACCTGCCTGGGGGTTTCACAAGCTGCTTCCTGTGACACTGCTATTCTTAGAGTTTGTAGGTTACAGGAAATACTGGCTATTTCCTTGTTTTCAATTGCTGCCTCACCTTGTTTAGAGAAGAAATTATAGTTTACATGGCCACACAGGGATTAAGGCTGTCTTTCTTCCACTCAGAATACTGGTCTTGCCTGAAAGTATTTGGTTGGTGTTGTGAGGTGCTCCACTATTCTGTACTGTCAGCAGTGTGCATAGTCTACTAAGAATCTGCAACAGGTGTGGCTACTCAGAACATCTACTTAACACATTTTACTAAATAACATTTTGTTTACCCATTAACTTTGAATAAACTAATAAATTGGTTTATCCAACAGGGTAGGTTATGCTAAATCAAAACCAAACAAATTACTTTATGGCTTATTGCAATATGTAAACACTACTTGTTATCTATAGGTACTGAATGCCATAGCATAATGAAACATGGATTTCACTTCCCCTCTTGCCCTTTGTATTCAAAGCCCATTATATCCAGGTTTTATTATACTTCTCCATGACTTTTCCTTTCTCCATTGGAAAACATGTCTTGCAAAATAACTCTTGCCACATGTTTACAACAGCAAATAGCCCACAAATCCCCTTGGGGTATCTTGGAGGATGTGATGTTCTGGAAACAAATCATAATGGATTGCTTGAAAAGGTATTACTGAATTAAGACCTAATTTGGAAATGAAGTTTCCACTGGCTATTCTATTGACTGAAATGTATGATTATGATTCCCCTGTCTGAGAAAGGTCATTGCATAACTAGAAGAAATTATCATGGCATGGAAATATTTTCCTCTAAGGAAAATTTTAAGCATATGAAGCTCTTTACGGGAAAACATGACTAACCAGGGTTTAGAAAAATTATGCACTGTGAAAAAAGAGTACAATTCTTACTAGAATTCATAGTCATTTAGTAAAATTGTTTGGCAATAGATTCAGAAAAAAATAAGGAAATGACTTCAAATAAGTATTATTATTACTACTGTATCATCATCAATGAATGAAATGCACTATCACAGTTTTAGATGCGTTTAAATGGAATTTGAGAATAGATACCTAATAATATTAGCCACAAGTTTTTTTTAAAGCTTCAGAAATGAAAACCAAATAATTCCTCTATGAGGAATGGTTCTTCCACTTGAAAAATGAATAGTAAAGGCAATGAATGCCTATTAAGTAATGCATGGCTCATATAGTATGAATAGAGAGGGTTTTTTCCCCTCTTTCTGCATGTGTTAGAATTTAAATTATCCACTGAAACTAATTGCAGAGAGATTCAGGACTGATAGAAATAATTTTAATGTAGTACTCTTGGTAATATTGATTTGAATGTACTTTTCCTAATTACTTCTTGATTGTAAATGATCTGAAAGAGACACTGATTCCAGTCCAGCTTTCCACATATGTCAGGTTGACTACAGTGGGGCACTGCATGATGGACTAAATAGGCCTCTAATCAGTGAAAAAAAATATACAAAACAAGCATCTATGGAGAGTAAGTCAAAAATGTTATCCACAACCAACATTGCAACCTACCAGCATTTATAGAATGGGTCCATTTTATCAGACCTCTCAGTTCCAATCTTCAGATATAAATCATGGTATAAATTTTTATGGTTAATTAGAAATTACGTAAAAGAGGATCTGTATATTCTGCAACAGGAGCATTTGATCTCCAGATTTGAAGGATCGTAAATATTTATAAAGGGGGGGGGGAATACAGCAAGGTCTTTTTTTTCTTCTTCCAAGACTAAGGTAATTCTTCTGCTTTCACAGACATGCAGTGGAGTTCTTTACCCAGTATCTGGAAACAATATAAGACTTAATGGAACAAAGAAAACAAGAGTTGTTACATTCAGAGTGGGTGTTCTTACAGAATAACTTGGCAATTTCAGGATCCCTTTTCTGACTTTGGTGGGGATCGTATTCCTCCCAGAGGAGCAAGTCTGTAATTTGGAGGTACAATGGATTCACAATTCCAGTTGGATCCAAATCTCATCATCCTATTTGTTTAGGCAACAGGTACATACCGGTACTATAGATGCACCTCTGGCAGTAATGGGGAGGGGAGGAATCCAGAAACAGGCTTTATCAGACAAGCTTCTTTCTAGATTCAGGTGGCCCAACACTGGTCACTTTCAAGAACTGAAGATGTAGTCTTCCAGCTCCAACCTTTGGCAACATTGGAGCAACAAGACTACTCATTCAGTGACATTACTGAACTTAGTTATCTTAACTTTAATTCTGTTGAATTTGATTCATTTTAATTCTCTTTTAATGCCTTGATCTATTGATAGCGTTATCCTGTTTATTATTATTATGAAATAACTAGGGGTTGGCAAGTAAGTGGTATATAAGTGTTGGGAAATAAATTCATTGTAATTAGATTAAGCCTATTGTACAATCATTATATAACTAGCTTTTTCATGATGATGATGATAATGATAATAATAATAAATGTATTTCTATTAATATAAACATGCTGAGGGTAAAATATATTAGGTCACACTTCCAGCATATTGCTTCACGTATACCAAAAGTAATCCAAGCTGTCTTTACTGTTAGTAGGCAGTGCTGTGTGTAACAAGGCTGGGAATTTAGCTTACACATTTTCTACTTTACTTAAAAAGCATTATGTTAACCAAAGCCATAAGGGGTAGCGGAGGTCAATCTTATGGGCCCATCTAGTGACAGCCAGGGAATATAGAAGATAGTGACTTGGAATGTAAGGAGAATAAATGGTAAAGAGCATGAAATATTTTGTGTGTTTGTGCAAATAAGAGAAAGAGGATTGAGGTAACAGATATGAATGAAGGTGATCTGATCTTGGTGTGGAGTTGATGAATACAGATAAGAAGTGAAGGAATAGATTTCATTATGAACAAAAGAGTTTAAAATTTATGTTAGAGAGTACAACTTGTCATGCTGTTTATTGTTGCTGTTTGTTGTTGTGGTAGGAAGTAGAATTTGTCATGCTTTCTGTTGTTGCTGTTTATTGTGGTAGGAATCCAAAGGTTGCTGATAGTTTAATGTTAGACTACGGTGAGTGATGATAATAAAAAAATCAGATGGTATTTAAGATGATATTAAATGACATAAATGACACAAATAGATACTGGTGGGAATCATACAAAGGTTAAGTTCTGCTTTCTTGATTATAATCAGCTTGATTTTTTTATACTAAATAGCCCCAGGAGAGGCATCTGTAAAAGAAACGCAAAGAGGGAAATTTATGAAAGGAGCATCATGTTGATGTAATGCTATTTTTGTCCCTTTTATATGCATGTTCTAGCATCATACATATCTTTTATACATATACAAAAAGGATAGAGATTGCACTGCTCTTGATGAAAACACTGGTTTCTGTGGATGCTTATGCTTCATGAAATGATGAGATGGGTGAGATTAAATGCATAAAAATTAATCTGCAAAAATGAGAATGAGAAGAAAGATATTGTATAATTTATATAGAGAACAAGGAACAATATAGATTAAAAGAGCCAGGGAACTTACAGAACAATTTTAATGGAAATAAAAATTGGTGAAAGTGGGTCAAGGGAGCTGTCAGTTCCATGAGGTAGACCAGACCAAGGAATAAATTCTACCAAAGACTAAAATAACTTTTATTAAGATACACTATAATAACAAAATCTTGCAAGTCTGATTATGCTATACCCCCTCCCTTTGTTATATGAATTAGGGGGTTCTCTATCTGAGACATTTACACAAAACCCCTACATTATTTGTGCTTAGGCCATGTTTCCCTTCTCGTTGCTTTGATCTCTCCTCTTTCCATCAAGGTTATCCTGTTTATTTTCTACTAGAGCTAAACAGCAGCTTCTAGCAGAGTGATTTCACTTAAAAACGACGGGGATGTTTTATGATGAAACTAAAGTGAAGGAATCGGACATTGTATTTTAGTGAGATACATGGGAATGATAGTGATATACTGAAGAATGAAATTGAAACAAATTCTATAATTGTTAAGATTCAAGAAAAATGATGGAAAGGAGGTAATAAATGCTTTGAATAGAAGATTAAGGCTGCAGGTATAGATGGTACGACTTACGATGCTAATGCTATCTGTTCAATCATATCTGATTCTCAGCCATTTTATAGACCAGGGGTCTCTACATTTCCCAGTCTTGTATGGCTTCTTTCACTTGGCTTATGCTCAGTTTGGTGTCGGCTTTGATGATATTGAGCCATTGTGGAGTGGTGGGGTTTTTTTTGGCAACTACATTTCCTTAACTGAAACTGTTAACTATAATTGAAGAAATGTTAAATTACAGAGTGGAGGTTTAATGACATATTATGGCTATGGCTGAAGCATGAGAAAATCATGAGAGAGAAAAAACAAGAAGCTGGAATTTTGACCCTGAAAAAGGGAGCGATAATAAAATCCAAACCTGTCTTTTTGTGGTGTAAAGAGGAGGCAGTAAATGGCTACAATAAATGGTTTATGGTATATGAGTATTAGTGTATGTAGTTAGAGGACTTAAATTATCAGTTGCTACATTATGGTTGTAAAGGTTATAATATGATATTCAATATTTATTTTATCATTCCTGTGCAATAAATCCAACGTGTACCATAGCTTTAAGGCTTTTCTGTATTCCTTTGGCAAAGAGCCTAGTGATTACTGTAATTGTGCATGCCAATAAAAATATTTCTGTTTCAACAATCTCCAAATGCTACACTTCCTTATTAAAGTGAGCATTTTCCCCACAACAGCAGCTATGCTTGCATATGGATGTCTATACAACTTGTTTAATGTGTTTGTGCATATTGCATTTGTGTTTGACAATCAGCTACATTACTTTTTTCTTATTCTTGCTTTCAATTTCCTTAGCTTAAATTACTTTTTGCTGGGTTTTTTGTACTCTAAATAATGTTGCTTATCCTGAAAGGAAATAGTGTAATGGAAATGTATGTATGTACTATAGGTTGTAGTAAATGAGGTATTTAATACACTAAGGCATATTCTTTAAGATGCCCATAACGAGAAATTCAAAGATTTCAAAACAAGTGGAAGATTTTGAAATGATTAGATACAGCAAACTAAAGAAGAGTAAAAGCTGCATCTTCTACACAATGTTGAGTGCTCAACAATATGCAGAGAATGAATTTCAGCTGCTTATTCCATTTCACTGCCAGCTTCCTCCACAGTACTTGACTGCTAGGAAATGATGCTTTAAAAGACAGTGACAATTTGCAGTTTTAACTGTTAGATAGGATGCACACGCATATGCAAAGGCTTATGTGTATGAGCAATTAAGAATCATGATTATTATTTTTATTTACATTATACACAAGATATTGGAAGTCAATTGGTATGATCTTCTGGAACAGAGAAGTTCCAAGAATCAGTGGGTTTGCCATTCCATAAGAATCTGGGTCACAATTGCCTCTGGGACCTACCCTCCACTTCTCTTCAAGTGATGTTGAGAAAAGAACATTTTGATGCAAGACCTCAGCTCCTGCCCTCTTGTTCTTATTGAAGCTGAGGACCCAGCTGCATACATTAGAATGGATTACTACTCTGCTGTAAGAACAGTGCCAACATCTGCTATAGTTGGTCTGGCTCTCCACCATAAGCCTACTTGGAACAGATTATATTACCGGTATTAACACTTGTGGAAACAAGAAAAGCATGTAGAAGATGGCTACCTTGGAAACCTCCCCTTTGATATTACCTTGATGTTGACCACTTGAATTGACTGGAGTTGGCTTAGTGGAAAGGGAAAACTGGAAATCATGCCCATTCAGCTATGGATGTTTTTGTATCTGTTGACAAACAATTCCCATATGAATTTTTTTTCAATATCTTGGTTATTGGCGTGCTGGTTTAATTAATTGTCTATGGAGATTCTCCAAATGGCAACTGGGCTTTCTTGATTTTTCCTTGAAAACATTTCAGTTCTCATCCAACAAGCTTCTTTAGTTCTGGCTTTAATTAATTATCTAATGATTAAGGAGCTTGTGTAGTGCTTAGGGACATTGTCACCTGAGGTCAGAGCATTGATGTTTGTCAACAAGCTCATGTAAATTGGCACTGATGAGATGCCAGCCTTGTTGCAATTCCAGTAATAAAGTTCTCAGGTGATAATGTGTGGGCCCTTCTGGGCCAGCCACTGGCTAGTTATCTTGTTACCTGACTGTGTTACTGCTTCAAACATGTTGTAAATATGTTTGACTTTAGAAGGATTTAAGAGTAGTTTGGAGCTGGTTCCTGAACTGTGGATTTGTTTGATACACAAGTTAAAGCTGCTTTGTGTGGATGGTAGACTGGAGTGCAGTATTTCGGATGGTTGGTTGGAAGCAGATAGTATAAATTTTGATTTGATCATTCTGGGAAAAACTATTTGTAGTTCCCCACTTTTATAAGCCAAGGGGATTTCAATTACTCAAGTGTCACTTCTGAATGGGGATACTTCTAGCATTGAATGCCCTCTCAGCAGAAATTGAATTGGCACTCAACATTATTGGCTTCTTGTAAAGTATAAAAAAATCCAATGGCAGAGTCTGTGAAATATGAAACTAGATCATTGGTTTATTACCATTATTTATAGTATTGTTATGGTTGTTTTATATTTTAAAATAATTTTACATTTTACATTTTTTCTACATTTATTGTACTGTAATTTTATTGTGGCTACTGTTAACTACTGAGAATCTGTGGATAGCAATGTGTATTAAGTTTATAAATAACATTGACTGTTGTTATACCAAATGCCGATTTTCTTACATCTATCTCCATGTCCTGAAGGCAAGCTAACATGTTCTTGAAACATGTTCCTGAGCATGCCCTGGTAAACAGTAGAGAAGAAACCACTACAACCTTATACATCTCATCTTTTTTTCTACTACAAACTAGTAAATATGTTAAATTGACTGTGGAAAGAATTAAAATCATTTACGAAGGGGGGACTCCAGCTGCACCAGCAGCATCACTTTGACAAGATCATATAAAATCAGACTTCTGTGTAGCACTGTGTAAGGGACAGCTTGTCTGATGTTCTGATTGGCTGTTTAATCACTTGTAGGTAGTTCTTGTCTTATAACCGCTATTGGAACCAGAATTTTTGTTGCTAAGCAAGGGGGTTGTTAAGTTAGTTGTCCCTAATTTTATAACCTTTTTTGCTACAGTTGTTAAGAAATTCACATGGTTATTAATCAAATCTCACAGTCATTAAATGAATCTGGTTTCCCCATTGTCTTTGGTTGTTGGAAGTTGGCTGAGAAGGTCACTAATGATGATCACATGATTCTAGCTGCAACGGTGTTAAATATATGCCGATTGCCAAGCACCCAAATTTTGATCACGTGACCATAGAGATGACGCAATAATTATAAGTGCAAGGACTAGTCCTAAGTCACTTTTTTCAGTGCTATTGTAACTTCCAATGGTCACTAAACAACTAGCTGTAAGTCGAGGAGTACCTCTGCTTTGCTGCTGGCAGAGCTCCGTATATGAAGCCAAGTAAGCAGGGGAGATAGTGATTTATCATTTGCTTTTGGTGTTCTTAGGAAACCTTATATGCTGATCAGCCCAAGATCGATCCCTTCTGATGAATAAAATGCTGGTGGCTGTACAGGTAATTCCAATATTGCCTAAAGTAAGGGGAGGAGCATGATTTAGGAATCAGCATGTCACAGAAAGGGCGCAACAAACACTTAGGGCTGAACTGGGTGGAACTTAGTCCTTTTTTGGAAAGGTTTCTTCTTGGTGAGGCACCATTTCGACGTAGTTGACAGGAGGTGAGTAAAGCACAACAGAGATGCAGAAGCCAGGAGTCAAAAGTTAGCAATGGTGTTTGAAGGTCATGGTAAATGATTTTGGAACTTTTGTTGAGAAAATCACATGGTTCTGTTCATGCAGTCGTCTGTCTTTGAATATTGTTTTGTTTTGTTTTGTTTTAACTTTGAAGAACTGGAGATTCTGGCGTTGAAGTTACTGAGCCTGAAAGATTACCACTTTCTTATCCCCATGATATGATTAACTGGTGTTCTTTGACTGTCAGGAATAGATTGGGATCGATGTCCCATGGGGCTGGTGGGATCAAAGTTATCACTAATTTTTGCGAATATTATTTCTTTCGGCAGAGCTGGAATTATCTCTAAATCTCCATGGCAACAGCACAGGCCTCTCATGTGACCTGTGACCTCAGCCATTGTCTCTTTGATCCTCATTCTCTGGATTCTGAGCGTGACAACAACTGTGAGATGGGCAGCGTGGGCAGCCTAGTAGAGAAACAAGAGTATTCGCCCTCTGCATCAGGAGGTCTGCGACGGATGCGCCAGCCAGATGGGTTGCTCCGGAAAGGAATATCGCAACGTGAAATCTCTGGCTACCCACCTGGAGGAAAACGGGATGTTCGGGCTGAGAAGAAGCATCAGTCATCTGGTGGTGGCTTTAAACGGGATTATGAGAGTGACCGGGAGAATCAGTCCCCTGACCGGTACTTCCAGGACAATCAGCGAGGAGCAGATTTTTCCAAGAGTTCTTTGCCTGAACGTGGACGCTTTGACAAGGTATGGACTTCAAGAATGTGGTAACAGGTTTTTTTAAAAATAGTTTTCTGGCATGAAACAAATATATTTGTTCTTTGTTCAGTAGGTCTAGACTCTAGAGTATTTCTGAGTTTTGTGAATATTAAAATATAGAGATTTATAGTTAGCACGTGCTTTGGGAAGGTATGTGTGGTGATGTGTGAAACGAAAAAGCTAATGGATCAGAGGAACTGAGCTACTGTAATTGTAACCTCCCCTGAACCAAACTGAATCGGCTACTGAATCTTTAGAGTGGGAATGGCCATGCAGTGGACATTCATCCCAAGCCAGTTCTTTACAAATGTCAACACTTGTCAGAGATGTCACTTAGCATGCTGCTCTGCTGGCTTGAAAAATACCTGTTGATCCATACACAGCTCTTATTCCTCCACTTCCAGGTCAGTTTAGTGTCATGATAACCGTGGTAAATTAAAGAAGTGATGCCTCAAAGGCCCTGATGTTAAGTGCAGGAGCTCTTGCAACGTGATCTGTTTATCTCTGAAAAGTGTGAAAGTGATTGCTTGAGAACTGGTGCCAAACTGTCAGATATGCTAAACTTAATTTAGTTATGGCCATTTCCAGGAGACTTTCTAAAACAGCAGAAAAGCTATTCTTTCTGAGATAGATAATCACAATCATACATATTGGAATTGGACCAGAGGAAACTTTTCCTTCTGCTCTGAAGGATTCATCTAGCTCTGAAACAGGATCCTAAATGCTAGTGCCAATCTAGGCAATGAGAAACAGTGGTAATAGTGCTATCAGTAATGTCACAATACTGCTTAATTCTTCTCAACAGTATCCTTATTTAATGCCAGCCAGATGGGTTGCTTCCGCATTTTATAGTTAAAAACAGCTTAATCTCTGGAAAGCTGCTGCAAAGGAAATGTCCCCCCCCCCCATCCTGACTAGGAAAAAAATATTGCTTACTACTTTAGATCTTACTAATAAAAGTGAATATTTGTAGATCAGAGTTGAAGTGTGGGGCCTTTGGTGCACTCCCTTCTGATGAGCACTGATATTATCTAGTTTGGTAATGTCTACAAAAAAAAACAACCGGCTGAAAGAAATTGAAAGGCTGAATATGGGTAGGTGAGAGGAGAGTTGTTCTAAATGACTAATTCTAAAAGTATGATAATAATATGCTTATTTTCTTGCATTCCTGCTATGCTAAACTACCTTGCTAAATTAATTCACCCTAGTGTGCAAAAGCCAATTTAACTGCTAATGGCCATTGTGTTATTTTTAGTGTCGGATCAGGCCCTCAGCTTTCAAGGTGGTGCCCGGGAGGAGTTTACTGTCTATGCAGGGACTATCATCCAGCAAAGGACAGAAGATGTCAAAGAGCAATGGGAGTCTGCATACGCTCTTAACCCAGACCAGTACTGGAAGCTCCTCACAACGTGGACCTCTCCGTAGCCATCTGCTGCACACCATCAGTCTTGATGAGGGCACAAACTCCATTCAAAGCTTTCCCACATACAATCCCCGCTTCAAGCCTAGTCCAAATCAGCTGAGTGCTTCCATAGGACACATTAACCACATTGGTGGTTCCTTAGATAGGGTTTCTCTGGGACCACGAGATCCTTTGGCAGTAGAGAAAACACCACTGTCTTGCAAGAGCCTGAGCCGACTACAGAGCTCAGGGGAACCACCCCCTCCATATGAGCCCACATATTCTTTGGAAGATGTAGTGAAGCAGCTTGAGGACCGAGTGAGTGAGAAAGGCATGGAGCTCCGTCAGCTTAAGAGAAATCTGAGTGAGAATGATGATCCCTTCACACAGGTGGGTACATTTTCTTTGTAGGAATTTTTTTGGTCCTATAGATACCACGAACTCAGTTAGCTTGCTGGACTTGGCTTCATCTCAGTTTGTAAAATTCTCCATATGACTCTGTAATAGCGTTATCCATTCTTTAATCTTTCTATAAGCATTTTAATAGCCACTTGCATGGATACCTCTTGATGAATAAAAATTACCTCAAGGCAATGAAGCTGGAAAGCTTTTATAGAGAGGCAATTGGTTGCTCCCCCCCTTCTTTTTATGCTTTCAGCATGCCACAAATGAATGGGCAAGTATACAAGTAATTCTGATTTGTTTGCAAGAATTTTATTTTGAAGCTCTTATGTCTGCTTTCCACACCCAAGCTGAGGCAAATCCTGTCACTGATCTAGTCAACCTGCTTTTTTTAATTTCACAGATACATCTCATTATGTTTGTAGTTTATAATAGAGTCAGAAGAGAAAGTTTATGTAGGAAGAATTGTGTGACTTGCCTGAGTTGTTTGCAGTATGTATTATGTCGGTGAGAGGTGATGGTTTTTATTAAGAAATGAGCTATCTTGAATGATGTCCTGTGTGAAGGAGCCTGGATAGTTGGGAATTGATGCTCCCGTTTCAAACAAATGGTTGTCCAATCTCTTCTTAAAAACCTCCAGTGATGGTTCACCCACAACTTCTGGAGGCAAGTCATTCCACTGATTAATTGTTTTGTCAGGAAATTTGTCCTTATTTCTAGATTGGTTCTCACCTCGATTAGTTTCCATCCATTGCTTCTTGTCCTTCCTTCAAGTGCTTTGGAAAATAGACTGACCCCCTATTCTTTGTGGCAACCCTTTAGATATTGGAACACTGTTATCATATCAACGATAGTACTTTTCATTGAATTAGACATAATCTATCTTAATATTTTAATATTAATATTAATTATTCTGATTTTTATTTTATTTATTAATATTAATAATCTTAATGTTTACTTTTATTTATTAAGGGGATTTAATAGTGACTCCAGGCGGCTTACAGGAATGAAACCCCCAAATACAAAACCTATTACACCCCACCCCAGTAACAACATTCGAACAGGCCATCTGATGGGCTCCATATCAATCTGTGATCTCCAGGCCCACTGCCAAAAGCATATCTTCAGGATCTTTTGGCAGAATATGAAGTCAGTCTTACCTTGGTGGGGATGGAGTTCCACAGGGAGGGAGTTACCATGGAAAAGGTGGACCTCTTTAATAGGAGGAACCAATAACATACTCCGCGTCTCCAATCTGCTGAATTGAGTAGATGTAATTGGAAAAAGATGGTCCTTCAAATAAGGAGGGCCCAAATAATATAGGACTTTATAGGTAATAACCAGCACCTTGAATTAGACCCACAAAGCAAATTGGCAACTAATGCAGCTCCCCAAGAGAGGTGACACATGTGCAATTCTATATTTGCACAAAACCGTGTGGACTGCTGCATTTTGAACCAACTAAACCTGGATACTTTTGAGGGTAGCCCCATGTGGTGCATGTTATAGTAGTCAAGACACTATAATAACATTTTGGGGAACATTATTGGAACATTTTGAAGCTACAGAAATATGCAATTTTTTATGTAGTTAGAGCAGGTCTTAAAATAATCATGAAATTTGTTGAAGTGTGTGTGTATGTGCTTTCCTGCCTGATTGCTTAGACTAAAAATGGGAAAACTATCAATATTTCCTCTGAGCTTGCTTCACAAATCCTTGCATTTTGTTTGCATACCCCACCAAGAAAGGAAAAAATTGAATGAAGCTGTCTCACTGGGGAGCCATCACTTCACAGCTCAGCACGCCAAAGTAGTGGTTTTATTGAGCTAACTATTAAGGTGGGGGAAGACAGCACTGAGGGAAGTTTAAACCTCTCCCCCCTTATGATCCTTCTGCCAGGATAAAAGTATGTATAGTGAGCCTTGCTCACCAGGCTTATAGCTTTAGGTGGTTGGCATTTTGCCTCCCAACCTTCTTCCCCTGACCAACAGTTCTTATATGTCATAGGCAATCAAATGAATTAACCTTCACAATTTTTTTCTGAAACAGTTTGGTTGAAAATCCTTGCTTTATTTGTTAAATCAATAAATGAATTCAGAAAAGAGAACTATCTAGATTAAAGGATGGAAAATATTATATATAGCAGCTTTCTGAAACCCAGATATGATACGTAATATTTCCCATTGTAGAAGTTAAAGAAAACAGGTAGTTCTTGATTTACAACCATTCATTCAGTGACCATTCAAAGTTACAACGGCACTTAAGAAAGTGTCTTATGACTGTTTTTCACACTTAGACAGTTGCAGAATCCCCATGATCAGATTTCAGATGCTTGGCAACTGGCTCATATTTATGATGGTTGCAATGTCCCAGGGACATGTTTTGCATCTTTCTACTAAGAAAGTCAATGCAGAAGCCAGATTCATTTTACAACTTTATGACTAACCTAACAACTGCAGTGATGCACTTAAAAACTGTGGCAAGAAAGGTAAAATAGGGCAAAACTCTAACAACTGCCTCACTTAGTAATTAAATTTTGGGTTCAGTTGTGGTTGTAATTAGAGGACTACCTGTACCAGTTTGGGATAGGCTGCTATGTTGCTATCTGTGGCTTTTATTTTTTAAGAAATCAGAGCAATATCTGTGTGTGTTGTCATCCAGTCTTGGGAGTTGACAATAGTACCAATACCACCAGAATATGATTTGTTTTGCCATCTAAAAAATGTTGGGCAGCAAGACATTTATAGAAAAAAAATTAAGTTTAATTAGTACCGAGTTTAATCTTGCGTTTTCATATTCCTTTTAAGCAGATTGGTTGTAAGGTACTGGCTAACTCCAGTGAGCAGCAATAACTTAGGACTTACTCAGCTACTACAGTGTATCTATGTTTAGATGTGACTTTTATGCCATCTCTTGAGAGAGACGGATGTGACGTTCCATAGGAAGCCTAATCTTTGTGAGCCTACCATAATCTTCTCTTACTCTGGCAGGTGTTTGAAGACAAACAGCGTCTTTGGATGGAAGAGCTGGATGAGCTAAAGCAAATGTATGTGGCCAAGCTGCAACAGGTAATGTACCAAGCCCAGCGCAGCCAGAGGGCACTTCAGCTACAACTCTACAAAGTACAGCAGGAAAAGAAGAGGCTGCAAGAAGAACTGGACCTTCAACAGAGCCACTGTGAAGAGCTGAGGTTGCAGCAGCAGCAAGCAGAACGCCTCAGTCCGAAACTGGAGGAGACCAAATGGGAGGTGAGAAGTATGCACAAACGGCTATCTTTATTTAGTGCCAATGTCTAAGCAGTCAATTTATTTGGACTTTTGGACTTCTCTATGAAGCAGGTATACTCTTGTTAGGTAACTGACAAGGTTACTGCCATACTAGAGATTTATCCAACCACGAAACTAGGTTTCAGATGTAATGGCATAAAAAAAATCTTCAGTATGAGCTATCCCATCAGCTCCCTTTGTATCTGGGCTTGTCATTGCTGCCTCTGCTGGAAATATTCCACCTCCTCATAGACTCTCTTTATCTTACTATGTTTTCTTTGTTTATTTCTTGTCTTCATCCTAGTGTATTTTTTCACAGGTATGTCAAAAAACTGCAGAGATTTCATTGCTGAAGCAGCAGCTCCGCGATGCCCAAGAAGAGATGGCCCAGAAACTGGGTGAAATCTTCAGTTTGAAAACACAGCTGCGGGAGGCTCGAACAGAGTTGCAAGCCAAGGACACACAGCTGGCGCAGTTGGGGGACTCTTTCCAACCCTTATCAGATCATGGTTCCCCTATTCCTTCTTCCAGGGAGTCTCCCATGCAAGCATGCCAGGACTTTTTGGGTTGTGAAACAGATGATTCTAAATGTCGGGGAATGCAGGGTGAGAGTGCAGAAGGGACTGAGTGGCTGTGGGCAGAATTGTTGCGGGAAAGGCGCCAGGCCCAACTGCAAGCGGTAAACTTTGAGCATGAGCGAAAAACATGGCAAGAGGAAAAAGAAAAAGTTTTGCGTTATCAGCGTGAGATTCAGGCCAGCTACATGGAGATGTACCATCGAAATCAGGCTCTGGAAAGGCAGCTGAGTGAATTTCGTCAGTTCCCAGCTGAATCTAGAAATAGCGATTCAGAATCACCTTGGATTGAAAGAGCTGAATCTTCTAAAATCTAAGCTATATTTGAGAAAGATTTTCTGCTGGGATTGCAAATGGGCAGAAGCCCCATACTGCAACATGGACTATAAGATTTGGTAGAAGAAATGTCTAAGCTAAAGAGCCTGTGAACCCAGCCCAAAAGTTTGTTCCTGTAGTAACATACAGGATTTTGCAGATTGCTGTTCATAGGATGGAATCACAGCAATATATTTGGAATTTTTTTTTCAATCCAGGCAGGCTTCCGTACCACTGCTGTGTTGGAGAGCAAAAGGCTTTCCTTTTGTATCCTGCATGGGGCCAATGCTGGCACTGCCTGTCAATACAGAAGTTTCTTTTTAAATTATGGAATGTGAATTAGCTGTAATTGGGAACTATGGCCAACCCTCCTGATATGGCTCAGTGGGGAAAACAAATGAAGAATATATAGGTTATTCCTTATTGAGGTTTAGCCTTGTCCATTAATCATTTGAAACTTGGCTTGCTGTACTAGAAGGAAAGGCATAGGATATCTACTCTATCAGGAATCCCTCTGTATAGCATTTGTTTTCTATCCATCTAGCTGGGACTCATGCTATGTCAAGGTCGAAGCTTCAGGTATAATGTGATTGTTAGATCTTGTATTGTAAGAGAAATCCTTCTTTGGCTCTGGAAAACGAAGCAGCAACTCCAGTTCCATTGGCCTATGAAACAAAAGCACAAGCCAAACCATTTGAGCTCAGCCATCAAAATACCATACGACAACGTTATCTGGCTTATGGTCAGTTTCTCCATAATAATAAGAATGAAGCTGTGAACATATTTGTTCAGTTGCTGCTTGGTATCTCAGTTCTAGGTTTGAAGGTTCTTGCTAACATAAAGAATTCTGAAATGGAAGCACAACCTGGCAATGTATTGAATAAACATTTGCCTAAATCTTCTGGCTCCATGACTGCTATTTTTTCTCCATTGTAATGTTTTCTGTTCCTAGTATTTTTGCCATTGGTGCTATAATGGATGTTCTCAACAAATAATATGCATGTTGTTTTATTAACTCTAAAACCTGATAAGCCAATATAAGAAATTAGGATATGCATTTTTAACAAAGAAGCAATGTCTAATCTTCTTAGGGATTTTTCCTCTTAGGGGAAGAAGATTGGGCTAGGAAATCTCTTTAAATACTTTTGGAAATCTATGGTTGTAAATTGAAAATAACCTTATACCAAGAATATCCTTTAAGCCAGTAAAAAGAGGATAAATGACATTTTCAACAATTTTGTAGTTTCTCTCTCTTTTAAAACAGAGCTCTTTACGTATCCCACTGGTAAGGAAAGCCTGCAGTGATGAGAGAAAATCTCGTTGCTTGTAGAATAGTGCTTGCCCAAGCCAAATGGTATCAGGTTGTATGTTGTATGGATTATACACAGATATAAAGTTAAAGAAAAAAGTGTGTTTTTAAGAATATAGTTCTGGCATGAAGTCAGAACCTTTACTGTATATATGCCCTAAGACAGGGGTGTCAAAACTTGTGGCTTGCAGGCTGGATGTGTCACGCACTGGCCACGCCCACCCCCATTTGAGCGAAGGGGGGGAAAGTTGCAATACGTCATGTGATGACATTTGACACCCCTGCCCTAAAAGAAATATCATATAACAGATCAATGCAGAATACTGTCTTGCTATGTTCCAAATGCAAACATTTTGCCAGTTTACTTAAATCTTTTTACTACTTTTGGATTGCCATTATCCAATATGATGCATGAAATCCTATATTAAACATGTTTAATAGTGACCAGCTCAGGGACATCTTAATATGTCTCAGAATGCATTTCTTGTTTTAACCCATGTTCACTGATGCCACACAATTTGTCATTAGTATGCTATCTGGAGACATCACTGCCTAACATATTTCATTTTAGCTATAAGACATCACTGCCTATTATATTTCATTTTCCAGAGCAGAAAGGCTATTGGCTATTAAGTGATTTGATGGAACCTAGATGAAAATATATCATACTAGATGTGAAACAGTGCAGTTGTGTGCCAGAGTTCTATGCTGCACAATCATCTATTATCCTGGAGTGTAAAGCACTTAATATAATTAGAAATCCACTAAACGGTTGACCCTTACTAGTCTCACTCTCACTATATAAGCTTAATCCCTTATCAGGAAGTTACTTATATGGATGTGGTTAATTTTCAAGATACCAACCTAAATTAGCAAATTATAAAAGAGGACTGAAAAGAAGATACTGTAAATTAGATTACACTGAGCTGGACCAGTAACATACTTCCTATAATATCAGATGGTTTTTTTTCTTTGCTGGTCCCAAAAAACCACAAATGCTTGTTTTTCTTGCAAGACAGCTGGTTGTTGAAATTTCTTGTTTGGTTCCCTATGCCCACGCCAGTCCAAAACTCTGTTGGTGCCTCACTCCAAAATCCCCAGAGCAGGTTTCCACCCATCAATTAGAACTGCAGGGAGTTGAGAAGCAGCCCAGGGAGGGCGGCACCAAAACTTGGCAGCTAAGCCAGAAACCAAGTTGCTTGCTCAGATGCCACAGGGAAGAGTCAAGGCGTCACAAAAAGTAACAAGGGTATTTGCCTTTTAGAACTGCTGGATAAACCAGTTTCCTGAATTCCACAGGATTGGTTCATTTCATCTAAGCAGGAAAGCCCAGGAATCTGCCGAAGATATGATGAGGGATGCAGTGTTATAATTCTAATCTAAAAACACTTGCTGGGCTCAGATAGTCTGACCCCTCTAGACATCTAGATCTGAACCACATTTCTCAGAGAACTGTAAGAGCAACTTGTCTGATATATCTCTTAAGTACATGCTTTTCAATTTTTTGTGCATTTCATTTGGAGATCAATCCTGACTGCTCTTTAGAAGGCCAGATCCTGAAGATGAAACTGAAATACTTTGGCCACCTCATGAGAA
>JANHJO010003144.1:457383-471594 GCA_032468235.1 Pseudoxyrhopus heterurus
TTCACCCGCATCAAGAGGCTCTTCAGTTCCTCTTCGCTTTCTGCCATTAGAGTGGTATCATCTGCATATCTGAGGTTATTGATATTTCTCCCTGCAATCTTAATCCCAACTTGTGATTCATCTAACCCCGCCTTTCTCATGATGAACCACAAGAGGGAACCTAAATAAGAAACCTTTTCTTAAGATACAGCTGTGTTAATTTTCAGTTGCAGGTAGATACTGCAGGTAGATAGGTAAATTGTTTGATATATGACATATGCAGGTCTAAACTATTCAGGGAATATAAGTCAATACCAAATCTAGCTTCAATTGGAAATAGTTGGAAATTACTATAATTTTTGCAGTAATTGATCTAATGTGCTTTGTATTCATGACCCAAGATAATAAATCAGCCATTATATTTTGAAGTTATTGTTTCTAAACAATATATATTACAGCAGCCAAACTGAATATTTATTGATATGTAATTAAAATAGAAATATTTAAGGTTCACACAATCTGGTAATTTTCTAAGACAAAGTATTAACAGTTGTATTCTGGAAAAGATCCATTACAAAATGGCAATCTTAAAAAAAAATCCATTCTTCATGTTGGTACAAAATAATACCATCATAAAATTGCCTCTCAGAAGGGCCAATCTCAATTGCTCTTCTGTTGCAACTGCCTGCTAAACTGCATAGTCCAGATTTGCAACTACACCAATTGTTATATGCATGCCAATTTGCCTTTTTCTATAACTTTGTTATTATCCATCTTCACATCTTTATCTAGCAGGAAAACATTCCCCAACCAGAACAGCGCAGCACAAAAAGAATTATAATTCCACAATTTAGGAACAACTCCTTACATTGGTTTATCTTCCACATCCATCTTGGGCAAATTCCAAGAAGGCTCCCAATTGTCTCCAAAACTGAATTAATTGAGCAGTTCCAGCATATTTTAACTGAGATAAAAGTAAACACTTTTAGGAAGACATCAGACTGGAAATCATTGCAAGTAGGGAGAGAGAGACTCTGATATAATTACATGGTTAACCAAAACCTACAGAATTGTATAACTATATCCTGGGTACACAATTATTTCCAGGAAAGTAAGAAATTAACACAGAGAAACTGGCAAATAATAAATGCCCAGTTTAACAACCCTCATGATTTTTCAGATGCTACATTGGGGGAAAATGTGAAGGTGATTTGTTTCCTGAAAACATTTCAGAATTATGCAAATGGATAAAAACATGGCGCACTTCTCTCAATAAAATAATGAACCTGCCTCTTCTTTTGGGTATCTGGTTAGAATACTGAAGAGTATTAATTTCAAAATAGGGTGGAGGAATATTACCAGGATGAAAGGAACACAGGAATATTTAGTGGTAAGTGAGAAGGTTAACTGCTGGGAGCGATAGCTGCAATGAAGACCAATGACAAGGGAGGAATGTCTGTACCTCCAAGCACATACTCCAAAACATACTTTGAGCACCCCTGTTAACAGGTCATCAGACCTTTCCTCTGGATGGCACAACCATACTCAAAGTACATGGTCATTTGCATGCAACAGGTAATCTGAATTTAGCTCCAACATAATGGTTGGCACAGTGTTAATTTCATAGAATATGATATTTTGATGGGATATTATGAGACTGAGAGTAAAAAAAAACCCCTTTATTCCAGGACAGGAAGTGATGACACAAGAGTATTTAAATAATGGGCTCGGGCTAAGATAAGACCAGCATTGGATACCAATGGAGAAGACAAGTTATTCAGGATGTTGTGGTGATCTCCCAACTGCATGTGGGAACAGGGCCTCTATCACCATTGAGAGGGCGAAAGCTGAAAGACTTGATCCATTTTAATTGATAATACCAAGTCTAAGACAGGTTGGGGTCACAGTGCATCAAAACGTTTGCCTGATCTGTTATTGATATTTCATCTTACCTGTATTGGACTCTCACCGTACAAGCAACTCCAAACTGTCTACAAAATGGTTCACTCCAAACCTATACGTCATACAATTTACCTAAGCAAAAAATGGTTTGTCCCAATCAGCTGTTGCACCCTGTGTAGTTCCAGGCACACCCCTCCCAATAAAAATGGTTTTCTCCATCATTAGAGAACTTTAGTAATTAGGTACGCGTAGGACGGCAGCATAAGACAAGAAGGAAGCTAATTATTAATTATTCTATTTTCTCAGACTGAAGAAAACTGACGTCGTTTTCCACGGTTCTCAGGTTAGCGTTATTTCAAGTTACCCTCCCCCCCTTTCCAAAGTGGCTCCACCCAACCTTCATACTGAATAGTAAAGGAACGTGCCATTCAGCGTACGGAGGGTGTCTTTCTAACCTATCGCTCGTCTGTGGTAGGGACCATCAAGGATCCCACAGGGTCGATTTGTGGCGACCGCATTCATACGGGGTGAGCCGTGACACAGGCAGAATCCCGTCCCCGAACTATCCTCTCTCTCTCTCTCTCTCTCTCTCTACCCCTTTAACCCGGGGGGGGGGGGGGGGAGGTGGATGCCCGGCTGGTTGGCCTCGTCTCCGGTTCTTCTCGTCAGCGCCGCCGGCGTTCAACCGGCGAGGACCTTCCGCCTCAGCCGGGGCTCGCGCCTGGAAAGGTCATCCTCGATTGTCCTGACTGGAAGCTTTTTTCTCCTTCCGCTTCAGAGCGTGTCAGGCAGGCCGGGCTAATGGAGCGGTGCGCCTGCGTAGAGAGGGAGGTGGACAAAGTGCTGCAGAAGTTCCTGTGCTACGGCCAGCATTGTGAGCGAGGCCTGGAGGAGCTGCTGCGCTACGTCAGCCAGCTAAGGGAGGAGCTGGGCGCTGCAGGTACGGATGATGCCCCTGCCTTGAAGGCAGGGCTGCGGCAGGTTCGCATTGCCTGACAGGCGCGGAAGGGGTTTGGGATTGCGGTCTCAGCTTTGAGCATACATAAGCCCCTTCTGTCTGGTCATAAAAAGCCAGGCAGATCCGGATCTGGCTAATCCTTTGGACGAGAGACCACCACGGCAACCCCTACACTAGACAGTCATAGTGTAAAAGCATCCTGGAAGAACACAATGGAAAACCACGTTTATCTTGTGGCCAGAAAAAAATGCACAGAATTGATCCATGAAACTCTAGGAAGTTGAGCTTTGCTTGGGAGATTTTATGTTACATGCTTATTGAATTGAGTGGGCTTGCAAAATACACTTCATAAAACTAGTGAAATTTTTAACAACCTTCCTTGATTAGATGTACAGGTTGTGAAGCCTGTTATATGAACCCAGCCCATTTAATTAGTGTCTGAGTCCAATGTACTTGAGTAAACCCAGAAAATGGGTTGATTCAATAAAAAGTATATTCTTTGAGCCAAAACTGAGCTTGTTTGAATGAATGAATGAATGAATGAATGAATGAATGAATGAATGAATGAATGAATGATCTAGTTATTGGTTGTTACAATGCAACACAATATGCAGATAATATTCAATTGTACATCTTTCCTCCTTCAAATTCAAGAGAAGCTGTTGAAGCTCTGTCTGTTGTTTGGAAGTTGCAAGGATCCAGATGGAGAGGAACAGGATTTAGCTCTACCCTACCAAAACCAAGTGGCTGTAGGTTTTAGGTTCCAAAGGTCCCAAAACTGGAGAGGGTTGATCTTTGACACTGAGCAGTCTTACCTTGCCTTGCTTGGAATCAGTGCATACTTTGGGGTTCTCCAGGACTCACAGATCCAAATTAAAGCACTGTTGGTAGCTGTAGCAAGGAGTGTCTTTGCATAACTTTGGTGTGCAGTTTGCACCTATTTCTGGATTGTGGGCCCTGCTCATAATCACCCACATCTTAGTTACCTCCCATCATGACAATTGCAATGTGCTGTCTTTGAACATCCCAAAACTGCAATTGGTCCATTATGTGGTGATGCAAGTAGTTGTGGATGTTGCTTGTTATGCCCATCTGACACTGGCTATCAATAGTGTTCTGGGTGCAATTCAATGTGTTGATTGACACTTGTAAAGTCCTTTATGACATAGGACTAGATTATTTGGGAACTAATTGCTCCCAAAGATATCTCCTTGTCCATATAGGCCATGTTCCTGGGACTTTTTTGAAACAGTGCCATCTCTTGGGACCCAGGAGATATACTTTCTCTGTGCTATTATACAACAACTGGTTTATTTTCATTGCTGTCTTCCCTTAATTTCTACAATTGAATTCCAAGATACTTGTGAACAGGTATTGAAGAAATGTTGAGTATGAAAATATTACTATTATTTGGAACTGAATTGTATCTAGTGGTGCCTTTTCCCAAATGTGAAATACCTGCAGGTGAGGATACCATAAAATATCTTCACCTATTTATGTCAAATGAAAGTTGCAAGTAAGCACAGACTGAGCATTTGGGGGGATACCTAAAAGTAAAATGCCATTGCTTTTCCTATTATAGCCTTGCAGCGAGGACCTCTTTCTGCTACACTCTCCCTCGTTATGTCCCAATGCTGTAAGAAGATTAAGGACACTGTTCAAAACTTAGCTTCAGATCACAAAGATATTCACAGCAGTATCTCCCGCGTGGGCAAAGCAATAGATAGAGTGAGTATCTTCCACTAATTTAGGGGTGGGTGGGTATTGGAACAAGAAGGAAATTGCTTTGGATTTTAAATTGGGAGCCATGAGAGTAGATGTTATGCCAATGATTATATATTTTATGCTGTCGATTTTGGAATGCTTATGAACTAGTGAAATATGCATGTTCTATTATTTCATTCTTTGATAGCATAAACATTCATTTAATACAGTACAGGAAAGCTCTTGCTCTGTTTTCTCAGCCTTCATAAGCATTGTATTTTCTTCATATTATACTGAATCTAGAGTATTGCATGAAAAATGGTCCAAGAAGTATGCAAGCAAACGGTTCTCCTAAATGTGACTACGAGTAGTCCTCATTTAGGGACTGCCTCATTTAGTGACCATTTGCAATCATAGTGGTGAAGAAAAAGTAACTTTTTGACCAATCCTTGCATTTACGACCTTTGCAGGTCTGTTAAGCAAAGGAAAGCTGAAGTAAGATCATAAACACTGTTGTAGTTTCACTTACCAATGGCTTCATGTAATGATCAAGTTGCCAGTCCCAACTGTAGTTGCTAAATAAGAACTACCCATATTATGTAAAGTAGCTACCCATATTATTTGTTGTATGCCAAATACTTGTGAAGTGTGGGCTTCTCTTATCAGAAATTAATTAATATAGAAGCAATTTGGTCATGAGTCATCACTGGGAATAAAAATATTAAAGGCATTAAGTAAAGGTATATGAGGTGGGGCCTGTGAATGAGAATCTCCTACATTTTAGAGAAACATGTTCAATGTCGAACATCAATTTATTCATAAGAGAGAAGTTTATTCTCATTTGAGGACTACCTAGCTTTCATTATAGATGGTATGACATCCTTTAAATTGCTATAATGATAATTTACCTTATCTTTTACACCATATTTACATGCTTAAAGATAAGGCAAATTATCATTCTAGCAAGTTACTTTGCTTCTTTTCTGAAACACAGATTGAAGGATCAACTGCTTCTCTTTCATTTTCACAAATTTTTGTTCCAGAATTTTGATGCTGATTTGTGTGGCATTGTCCCTGCTCTGGTCTGGGAAACCCAAGAGAAACAGATCCTAGTATTGGCAATTATAGAACATCTCTATCAACAAGGAATGCTGGGAGTGGCTGAAGAACTGTGTCAGGTACTAATCTCTTTAATGACAGAAAATTTTGCATGGTATACAGGAAGTCCTCACTTACCAACTACAGTTAGGACTGTGAGCCCTGTCGCTATGTGGTTGTAAAGCGAATCACCACAGATCATTAAGCTGACATCATGTGAGTGCAATTTGTGACTTCCTGCTGGCTTCCCAATTGACATTGCTTATCAGAAGTCAGTTATGAAGGTCACAAATGGTGATTACATGATTATGGGACCCTGCAACTATCAGAAATGTGCGCTAGTTGCCAAGAACCCAAATAATGATCATGTGACAATGACTGCAACTTTGAAAACTAGCTTAAATCTCCTTGGTCAGCTCCACTGTAACTTTGAACAGTTGTAACTTTGAACTAATGGTCAGTAAGCAAGGACAATGTATAGTGCATAATGGTTGTAATCCTACATTGTGTTGCACTTTTTGACTTATGCTTCAGTTAAGTTATTCAATTCTACTGGCCATGAATTTACTTTCTTGCCTACAGTACCAGAAGAAGCACCCGACCCAATTACTCTCTTCTGTTGTATATCTTTTTTGTCCATTCTGAAATGGCTATAGGTAGTTCTTGACATATAACTGTAATTGGGCCCGGAATTATGGTCATAAGTCATTGCAGTCATAAGTCAAGGCATCATGTGACTGGACCTGATTTTTTTTTTGACATATTTTGTAGCAGTTGTTAAGCAAACACTGTGTTCATTAAGCAAATCCATTTTCCCCAGATGCATTTTTTTGCCAGAAACTGGAAGTAAACACTGGAAAACAGCAGAATTCATAGCAAATTGTGGTGATGTGATCATGAGATGCTCAAATGGCCATAAAGGTGAGCCACTTGCCAAGCACTCAAAATGCGATCATGTCACAGTGGGGGGGATTATGGCCATTGTAACTTCAAAACTGGCTTTTTAAGTAGCTTTTGAGGGGGTCCATCGTAACTTTGAATAGTCATTAAGCAACCAGTTGTAAGTCGAGGTTTATCCATAATCTTTATTTGAACCTCCATCTGCAGATATTTCCATTTCTTGCCTGCTCCTTTATTTTCAGGAGAAAGCAAGACGATTTGTTTTTCAATCAACTTCTGGTTTTTCCTTGGCAGGAATCAACTGTGAATGTGGATGTAGATTTCAAAAAACCATTCCTGGAACTGAACAGCATTCTGGAAGCTCTGCATAAACAAGACTTGGGACCTGCTCTGAGGTAAGTCTTTAGAACAGTGCACTGTTTTCCTTTGGGGAATCCTGTTTCTTTTCTTCCTGTAATTCCTAATCTGATTATTTTGGTTTAGGTTTTTAATTTAGTTTGATTAGTTTTTTAAGATGCTTTGTTTCTCATCTATGAAATCTAGCACATTTCTGAGATTTCACTTAAAAACAAGCTGCCAGCATTCATAACCCCCTGTAGCCGATATGTGAGTTTGGATCATTGCCATGTCTTTTTTTTCATTATAATTATTCTGAGGACAGTTCCTTTATAGACTCTGGTGCTGAGGGAATAATGTACCTTGCCTAGCTGGGCAGTCTTCCACAGGCAGCAGCTGGCCGATCTGAACAGTACTCTGGAGTTCCAGCTGCATCGGCTCCATTTCATCAGACTTCTTTCTGGCGGCCCTGGCAAGGAATTGGAGGCTCTGAGCTATGCACGTCACTTTCAACCCTTTGCCCATCTACATAAGCAAGGTGGGGCACTTTTTCCTTGGATCTGCTTTCTTGCCATGAATTGATTACTTTTTTCCTAGGTCTGTTGGGCTCTGCTCAGCATCCTTGACAAAGGTAAAATCACACATTTTATTTGTATTAAGATGGTTTTTCGTAATGTTTCTTTATAGTTGCCAGAACTGGTGGCTTCCATTTCTGACTTTGTTGCTTCAAACAACTCTTAAAGCTAAGGAATATTGGACTCTCACTATTCCCCTTTTCTCTCCAACCCAATGGGATCCTGGAGTGTGTGTAAAGGGACTGAGCCTGTTCATGTCTCAGCAGGGTATCTGTCTGAGAACTAAAAAAAAAACTAGAACCAAATTTGGTGTGGTGGGAAAAGCTGACAAAAGATCAAGCTTGAAAATGGTCTGATCCAACTTGGGCCTTTGAAGAAAGGCATTCCAGAAAACTTCCCCTTAATTCATTCATAGGAGAAGCAGCTGGACAGCCCTTGGAATGCTAACAGCTGCTCCATTCTTAAGCCTCGCAGCCCTCCCTCCTGGTCATGTGACCGTGCAGCTGGTATGAAGAGGTAGAAAAGAATTCCAGAAACTACACTCTGCATGCTTTCTCTCCCCAATTTTAATAGGAGAGGTAATCTAAACTGGTGAATTCCTTGATTCAAAACAAAGGAATCATCTCCTCAGCCTGTTCATTTGTGTTGTCACCAGTTTCTTACAATTCACTCTGAAAAAGGCCTAGGTGGCCTTAGTGAAAGTTATTCACTGAAATGGCACTTCTTGTATCTTGCTGAACAGAGATCCAAGTGATGATGGGAAGTCTGGTATACCTACGCTTAGGCCTTCAGAATTCTCCATATAGGCATCTACTGGATGAAAGTCATTGGACAGAGATTTGTGAGACTTTCACTCGTGATGCATGTTCCTTGCTGGGTCTCTCAGTGGAGTCACCTCTTAGTGTCAGGTAAAGCTTCATACAGATGGGACTGGGGGCTGTACTGGGCAGCACTGAGCATTCTGTCTCTGCAGTTTTGCCGCAGGGTGTGTAGCGTTGCCAGTTCTGATGAACATCAAGGCTGTGATTGAGCAGAGACAATGCACAGGTGTCTGGAGCCACAAGGATGAGCTGCCCGTGAGTCACTTACCCATTCTAGGGAAGGAACTATAGGATGTGTTGGGATTTTTGCTGAAAATAGAAATACATGCTAAAGTTAACTTTTCTGTTCTTAACAGATTGAAGTTGAACTAGGAATGAAATGCTGGTATCATTCAGTCTTTGCATGTCCCATCCTGCGCCAACAGACCACAGATTCCAATCCACCTATCAAGTTGATTTGTGGACATGTTATTTCTAGAGATGCTCTCAATAAGCTTATCAATGGAGGGAAGTAAGTGATTTTCATCAAATCTCGTTATCTCGATGAAAGTTATGGGGTTAGTAGATAATTGCCTGAATTATTTCCATTTCCATATTGCAGTTAGATCAGGGGTGTCAAACTCAATTTCATTGAAGGCCGCATCAGGGCTGTGGTTGACCTTGAGTGGCGGGGTAGCCGTAGCCAACTGGGTGGCTATGGCCAGCTTGACGCCACTCCCCAAACTGCTGGCATGTTTCTTCTTCACATTGGGTAGATTGGGCTGAAGCCACACTGGTCCAATGTTTCCTCTTCACATTGGGTAGACTGGACCGAAGCAACGCAGGCCGGCCCCTTACATCTTCCAGGATGGCCCTGCGGGCCAGATCCAACTGCCTTGTGTTTGACACCCGAGTTAGATCATATACTTTATTTATCCCATATTTATACTATACATGCAATACCATATAGATTTAGTAAAACTTTTTCCCCAAAATATTTTTAATTTCTACATACTATGGCTACATTGTGTCTGCTACTTTCAGCTCAATTGTTGAACAAGGCTATTTTAAAAACTCTAAATCAATGTTTTTCAAATTTGACAACTTTAAGATGTGTGGACTTCATTTCTCAGAATTCCCCAGCCACATACTGGCTAGGGAATTCTGGGAGTTGAGATCCATACATCTTAAAAGGAATGACTGACTGACATTGCTGGAACCAAATCCAGATTTTTTTAAAATTAATATCGAGTCAAAAATAGAAACAAAGTTGGTGAATATTAAGATTTTTATCCTGCTTTTCCTTCAGAAACTCGAGACATGTAGTGCTCCCATTTTTCATAAAAAACACTGAGGTAAACTGGGCCGAGAACAAGCCCAAAGTCACCCAGCAAGCTTCTGTAACATAAACTTAACCTGGATGTCTGTGGTGCCAGCACAATCACTCCATCACTTTCATACAATAGAACTTGCTGCCAGTTTTCCAGGAGTGTGGGGCGGATCATCTTCATATTTGTTAAAACAGTAGTTTCTGGTAAGGATTTCAAAGTCCTGATTTGATTCTTTTTTGTTACATTTTGCAGACTGAAGTGTCCATATTGCCCCATGGAACAAAACCCAGCTGATGGAAAACGCCTCATCTTTTGATAATGGCAAGACTTGTTATGAAATAGGCTCTTCAAATACAGCAGTTGTGTGCAAGCAGAACTCTATAATGTCCTGCTTAATATAACAGCTGCTAGCTATACAATGGAAGCTGATTAGTTTAGTGGACCAGACAAAAACTTCCCAGGTTGAGGCAATGCAGTATCCTGTACATATACTCCATGTCTGCCTGTTTTACGCTTCATCCTGGCAGCTTCAACAGGCACTGCTCCTGTTGAAGAGTTTATCCTGTCCCTAGTCACAATTCTGTTTTTTGTTGGATTATACCACAAGCGCTGTATGTGGAGCTGCTACCCCCACTTTTAATGCTTACAGATTACCAAATTCTTGAAAACAGAAATCTGTTTCAGAAAAATGCAATATATCTGCGGTAAGAAAAGCATGTGGAGAATCCAGCTTACTCTTGTTTTGAAGAAAAATGTCAAGTAAATTAGAATGGAAATGAGGACAGTTGTAGGCTTACTGATGTTTCCTAACATTTTAAGTCAGCCTCTGTATACAATATTGTTCTTCAGTGACTAAGAGATGAGTAATTATACCATGGAACATTTCCTTAGAAGATGAATACAAATACACAATGATTTATTTAAGAAATAAAAGCTCAAAAGTCAGGATTGATTTTCCTCCTTATATAAACAACAAGATTTATAGCATCAGAGCATGTACTATTTAAATATGGTAAATTTAAAACCTGTATAGGTAATGAACAAGAGTTTGGTGTTAACAGCTTGTAATAAAATGTTGCATTTTGTGTATGTAAAGGGATTTTAAATCTGCCTTAGAGATATTAATTTAGAGACATCCTTAGGCATAGATTATTCCTAATATCCAGGATTGGTGTTCTCATGGACTAATCTTAAAGCTTTCCTCAAAGAAGTTAGAGCTCTTTAGAAATAATTTTGGAGAGTGACAGTGTTATTTTAACTTGGAGGCTTTAAGTAAGAACTAGTGCTTACAACTTATACTTTACAAAATGAGGCTGCCTTTTTCTGAAGCAAAAACGTGTACTGACCTAGAGAAACGATAATTGAAAAATATCAATTGCCACTGTAGCCTTTAAGAGTAGCCAGAGGCTTGCTGCATGTGTTCTCAGTTCCATCAAATCTTGTACATATCAGACATCTAAAGGGGACAGCAGGCAACATAGAAACAAATTGAAATAAATTACTTTTCCTTTGCATGTTACCTTACAATGCAATACCTACAAAATTATATTTAAATCTTCACTGTAAGATTAATTTGTATAAAAAAACTTGGTCTAGCTGGCCTGGGGCTGGATTTTTTTTTTTTTTAGAATGCTTCATATTTGCTTCTGCAGTACAGCATGATCCAGTTAACAAGGGCTGAAATAACACTGCCCTTTAATAAAGAGGCTATAGATGACTTGTATTTTTAAAATTTACAATAGCATTTCTGTATGCATAAAGGAGTATACAGTGAGGCAAGAAATGTTCTCTACCCCAAGCAGAGAGGAACACAACTTGAAGGTACTTTGGAGCAGCCTTTGGGCACCAGAGACCGTTTCTATGGATAGAGGTTTTCCGCAGACCAGAGGGGGCATGTAATGCCTGCATCCTGCGGATGGGGCTTTGCTTGTTTCTGCGGGCCTGGTTGCTGGCATGCTGTGGACTGGTGCCGGTCCACGGACCAGGGGTTGGGGACCCCTGCTTTGGAATAAGCAAGTAAGATCATGTGATATTAAAGACTATAGTATATTGAATTTGATAAGGCCAATATATCTACAAATCTTTTTATTATTTAACAGTTCCTCTATGCTAATGGTCTAAAATTCTTTTAGGGCTGAACATCGGGCAACATTTTAACACAAATTTCCAGCAAGAATTGCCACCAAAACTCTTCAAAAAATAGATGATTACAGCATAGCTGCCATGGTTCCTGGGCTCTCAGTAGATCACTTGATATATTCTTCAGTGCAACAATCCATGCCAACTGTCATATCAAACTGGCATGAAACTGATATTTAACCACATAAAGCCTAAAGAATCCACTATACCATATCATATATCTTGGAGTCTAAATAGCATCCATTATCAATGTTCTTCACAAAGGAAGTGGAAGAGCTTCCACTTCCTCCAAGCACTCATTGTAAGCTTCTTGATAGTCCTCATGAGCCTTTATCATGATAACGCAGGTTGGGCGTTTTGAGCCTGCTGCTGCTCCCAAATCCTGAATGCAAAAGAAGAAAAGGATTCAGTTCCTTGGATCACACATAGAGGTCTCCCTTTTTTCAGCACAGACTACTCATGCGTATTTCAAGATGCAAACAAAACAAATCCAGTATTTTAGAAATTTGATTTTAGCCCCCCTCAGGATGAAGATCTAACTTCTATAAAGCTTAATTCAGCAACCACACTGCAAACATCTTAAGAAAGGGAAACCAATTTTCAACAACTTGAGAATGCATAAGGCTTACTTAATGCTTCAGAATTCACTCTCTTGATGTGAGACAAAATGATCTTCCTAAGGTATTAAAATTTAACAAATAATTTAAAGGAAAGAAATATTAGGAATTCCTATGTTTTTGTATGACCATATTTACAAACCTTGTACAAAAAAATAGCTTAAAATTTAACATGGCACCTGCAGGACAAAATACTTGGGTTGTTAAATTCTTAAATTACCACTTCCCTATCATTTCAACTTCTGAGCTCACGTTAGGAAAGAATTCTCAGGGACTTCAATATTAACTGGCCTCTCATAACTTCAAGGTATTAACAAAATATGGTACTGAAGTCTTTAAATATGACGTGTACCACTTTTTAACTATTTTATTAAAATTCATGTATTAGTATCATATTCAACAGCTGGACATGATTATGCTGAAATTATATTTGGCATTATAAGGATCCGTAGACTGAATATCTAATATTCACTTGTTAGCTAGATTCAAACACTGTACTAAGCAATAATTTAATCTTGTAGTATCTATTGTATGAATGCAGATGCCATATGTCACGGGTGTCAAACTTGTGTCAGGTTATTGTCACACATTTTTCCCATTCGTGGAGCTGGGGTAGGTATGGCCTGCGTGTGATGCATCCAGCCCATGGGCCGCCAGTTTGACGCCCCTGCCATATGTTATTCAGCGAGCCATCTATAAAATAAATCTAGCTTAGAGTTCCAGCTTCTGAATGTTAATATTGTTATTGCACCCAGTTGTTATATATTTAAGTCACAACTGAAAAGATACAAAATAACATACAAAAGTTTGTTTATAAACTATTACTGGGACTTTTAATAATCAATGACTTCAGTGTCATGGAATTTAAAGAGTAGAAATAAGTAGTAGCTTTTGAGAAAAACTAGGTATCCATATCTAAGTATCTGAGACTTTGTTTACATAGGAAAATAAAATTATCATGTGAGGCAAAATTCTATTGGATTTTTTTGTCCCAGCTCATACATTCATTACTTTCTCAAGGACCAGCAAGAAGAAAACCTCTTTCCTTTAACCAAGTATTACCGTTTTAGAAGGAATATATACATAGGGAAGACTCCTGTCTTCACACATGATGGGGACGTGGCAATAAACATCAATAGGCAATGTATCTCCTGCAAGAACTGTGATTCTATGAGAAATGAGACAAATAATTTTAGCACTTGGTTAGACATTAGGGATTAGTAAAAACACATTTTAAAATAATGGAAAATCTCTTAAGTTTCTTACCGCAATCACAGAAAAGTATGTCTCTAATTTGCTCAGAATGTAACTCCCCTAGTTTCTCCTGAACTTTGTATAGAAAAAGCTAATTTAAGCATTTATATTTTCAGACTTAAAAGTTTTGTTTAGACCAAAGCACACTACAGCAGTTACTTTAAGTGGAAATACGGAGATTAACTCTCAAAAAAAGTAGATTCCATTGCCCGGAGCTCCACAGGTTCTTACCCTTTTTCGCCTTTGTTGATGAATTTCTGGACTTCTTTCACCCCTCGCCGGATCTGTTTAAACTTCGATGCTACAAAATAAAACGCGAGAACTTTCAGGAAGACCCCACCCCAAGAGGCAGTAAAGCTCGAAAACGGAGTCCATCGCAGCCCACCCGGGAAGGGCTCACCCACCAACCGCACGCACCTTTTTTGATGCATTTGTAGAGTTTGCGGGTGAGCTTCCGAGAGGCTAACGGCCGCGCAATAGCATTTACGTTTGCCACCAGCTCGTGATACGACCGTTCTGGGGTTGTTGCCTCGGTCTCCGGCGCTTCCTCGGGTTCCTGGTGCTTGACTCGACCCATAGCCACAATTCGAAGAAGCCAGAGACCCACGCGCCACTTCT
>JANHJO010003144.1:482246-497649 GCA_032468235.1 Pseudoxyrhopus heterurus
AAAGGTGTTGTATGTTACTGTTGTGGCATGAACTATTGTGGGATAAGTACAGCAGTTGCTTGCTTTGTAGTCTTCTGTAGCTGTTGCTTGTGGCCTAATGTGCCTTTCCTGTCTTCCTACTTCGTTAGGTGCTCCTACTCTTTCCCGCCTTTTAGAAGCTGGTCCAGCACAATTCACCACATCGCTTGCTTCCTTTTCTGCTGTTGCCAGTGAACCTCCAGCCAAACTCCTGCCTCCCCCTATAGAGTCCGTGTCTCAGGCCACCATAGTCATGGTGCCCACGCTACAAGCGCCACCTGCTGTGCCATCTGCTGCAACTCCAGAAAGTGTAGCGACAGGTGCGTCCTTGCACTCATATGCCACTCAGTACCTAACAGAAGACTGTTTCCCTTGATTTAGAGGAAGGGCTGTATGAATGTGGGCTGTGGGCATCTAAATTTAATAGCAGAATGATAGATGGCTGGACTTCAACAGCATCATGCTAATTATAGAGCAAATGATTGGCTCAAGGTTGTTAAGAAAAAGTTCTCGTGAGTTTCAGTCAGAGCAGATGAAAGAAAGGGCTATGGTAAAAGTACTGCAGTGGGACTAGAACTAGGCTTTGATGCTAAGAAATAGTTCTTCTTTTGATTTCAAAACTTGGTGGGGGAGGGGAGAGAAAGTGGTACCAGCCTGCATGTGCCTTGATGCAGGGCTGTGGAATGCTTTTTTGATGCCTTGATCTGACCCACATTGCTGGTTGCTGCAGCTGCCAGGCTTTCACTTGACTTGTCACTCTTGTCCAGTGAATCAGCCCAACACCTGTGTTTCCATGGAGGCAGTGCCTGATCCTCACACTGTGACAGTATCAATGGATAGCAGTGAAATTTCCATGATCATTGATTCCATCAAGAAAGACTGCCTAGGCTCTGGGGCACCTGGTGCTGTAGGGACTTCCAAAGACCACATGGATAGCAAAGAAGACCTGGATCTGGCTGAGAAGATGGATATTGCCGTTTCCTACACAGGGGAAGAGCCTTCTTATACTGGGGAAGAACTTGATTTTGAAACTGTTGGGGACATCATAGCTATCATTGAGGACAAGGTAATTATCCAGAGGCCTGAGCTTTTAGTCATAGTTTCTACCGTAACAAGAGTCAAAAAAAATTTCATCAAAAAGACATTTGCCTGGTTTACTTTCCCTCATTGTTTTAACTATCTCAATAGATAGTTTCAGCTCAAAATGGAATTAGTTTCTTTGGTGAAGAATAGAGACCCACAGGTTTAGTAATCACAGCCAAAAATGGAAATAATTTCCTTTAAAAAGAAGCTTTGCATTTATTATAATCTTTCACAATCCATAATTTACATAGTTCTCCATCTGTAATAGTATGCCTGATTTATGGGAAAGTGGCAAAAAATGTTTCCATCCGTACAATCCCTGAATTCTGGCATGTAGAACAGTTGGAACGTCACCCCTGTAGTCCCGGTGATCTCTCTATTGTACGAATGATCTATTTCTGCTTCTTATGTTCTTGTTTGGAAAGGTGGATGATCATCCTGAAGTCTTGGATGTTGCAGCAGTTGAGGCTGCCTTGTCTTTCTGTGAAGAAATTGAGGATCCTCAGTCTCTGACCAGTCCTTGGGAGCACCCCCTCCAGCGGGAGCATCCAATCCAACAGGAGCACGAGAAGCAGAGCCAGATGCCCCAAATGACAGTAACAATAAAGCAAGAAAGACCAGACTGTGAGGAATTGGAAGCAAAAGGGATCCGAGATCTGATGAGTCTTGGAGATTTGGGAGCAGATATAAAAACTGAGCCTGCTGAACAAGGGCAGGTACGTTTGGGCTCCGAAGAAGCTGCTGTAATAGCAGCTAGAACAAGTGAAGCTTCTGAATTGAGGGGCCATATATCTGAAGATGAAGAGACAACAGTGGCTGGTTTGACAGGCTCTGATATGGAAGTAGAATCAACAAAAGATGACATGGATCGTGGCAGTGTGAAAGCAGAGGTAAATTGATAAAGAAGCTATGGGTGATTTAGAATTTGTAAGTAAATGGAAAGGGTATCTCATGTATTGGGTTTGGTTCCATTTAACATTTTGGCTAAATTTGGCACTGTGTTGTTCTGGTGCCAAGACATCAATATTCAGTCTTGAATGTTAAACCAATATATAAAACATTTGTGATCGTTTATTATTTTACATAATGTATTATTGTTCGTTAACCAGAAGTATCTAGGAGTCACAATGTCCCAGCTTCAGTATTTTTAGAATTGTACTGAGCTGTCTTCTCTGGTTGAAGAGCGCTGCAAACGTGGCCCGTCCCTGTGCAGTCTAGAAGTGTCCCTCGTTGTGTCTCAATATCATATACTACCATTCTTCCCCTTGTGAGATTACACCCCACCCAGAGCTCTGGTCATTGGTTAGGTCTTCAAGGAGCCCCCTGTCTGCATGTGCACACATGCGACTGTCCAGTTGGTGTTTGGTTACTTCAGCCTCCCAGCCTGCTTTTATTCTCCTACACAACAGAAATACTTTTCTTTCTAGCTCCCCCCTGATGAGGAGACTTCCTCTCCACATGCTCCAAGTGCAAGTGAGGATTCCTCACAGGCAGATGTCCACCACAAATATGAGCTGTCAGGTAACTACATTGGATAGGCTGGGAAGCAGGAAGGGCAACCTATGTGGATCTGATGGAGAGTGTCCTTTAAAGTTATGAGCATTTCACCTGTTATTGTTTTCTTCTCAGAATCAATGAAAAATGAAGGTCAAGCTCTTTTTGAAAACCAGCTAAAGGTATTTTATTTACTCTTTGCATATGTGCAGGATGAAAGCAGCCATTCTTTGTTTTGCAACTGATCTATAGGCAAGGAAAGCCAGACCTACTGCAGAATCCCATCCAAATGCATCCTGATGCCCAGAAATCAGATGTGATCAATTAACTTTTCTGGAAGTAATGGGAAAGGGTAGATGGGGGAGTTTAGTGATGGGTAGGAGTTCAGTTACAGCTGTGTTAATGTTTGGAGTTTATTTTTGTGCTGCTTTTTTTATCCAAGGTCCTCCTGACTAATTATTTGTATTAGATGCAGCATAATTACAATCAGACAAGTAAAAACAAAAAGGCAGCAGTCTGTCTATAATGTAAACATGAAAAATAATGTAACAAAAACCAAGGAGAAACAAAACCTCAGTAACTGCAAAAGAGTTGTGGGAAAAGTACTATTTGCTATTAATCTAAAGGAATGGCTGAATTTTGCTTGACAATGGTACCACTGCTGAAAAGGTCCTGGTTTTAAAAAGGCCCTCGGTCCATATTCAGATATGTGAGACAGAGCTTCATCTGAACATCTAATCAGGAAGTACAGATTAGATGGGGAAGCTGTTGGCATGGGCCTCTGCCTGAGCATGTTCTGCCATACCCAGGGGTGTTTCTGCATGTAGCTTTTGCTTTCCCTGCAACCATCATCTTTGGAGGCTGGGGCAAGTGCTGTTTTGACAGCTGTATCTTGGTTGGGCTGACTTGCTAGACTTTTAATCCTGTATTTTGGGATGCTCAGGGTGAAGATGATGAGGAGGATGGTGCCAGCGAGGCTGCCAGTTTGGAGGAGCCCAAAGAGGAAGATCAGGGTGAGGGATATCTCTCAGAAATGGACAATGAGCCCCCTGTGAGTGAGAGTGATGATGGCTTCAGTATCCATAATGCACCTTTGCAGTCTCACACGCTGGCTGATTCCATCCCCAGCAGCCCTGCCTCCTCACAGTTGTGAGTATCGGTCAATCTCCAGCTACTCAGTAGATACCCCAGAGCAAACTCCAGCTGGCTGAAGGCTAGATACAGTTTTATCCCTTTGTATCATAGTCTGTAGTGTGTATTAATTGCGACCTGTCTAATTTAAAACATTGTCTAATGAGTTGTTGGTTTCTGGTGGAGCCTCATGGTTACACTCCAGCTTGGAGGAGAGCAGCCATCCTTTTTTTGGCAGGAAAATGTAAAAGAGATGGGGATTCCCACTGAGGGTCAGAGTTCATTGCTAGATCCTTCTTTATATGCTTTACTTCAGGAAGTAAAGTACTTGTACTGTATCCTTTTCTGAAGAATGGCTTTTCCTGTCTTGCTCCAGCTCTGTTTGCAGTGAGGATCAGGAGGCTATTCAGGCACAAAAAATCTGGAAGAAGGCTATTATGCTGGTTTGGAGAGCAGCTGCTAATCACAGGTAAATCAGCAACCTTGGGACTTGCCTCAGTTCTCCCGGAAAGTAGAAATAGGAATTTGTGTGTCACAACAAGCATCATCTTGAAAGAAAGCTTACATTGTGCAGGATGATGGGGTGGAAAGAATCTCTTAATTGCATGCTTGCCATTTGTAACTGTTATCATATATTTTATATATAGGGAAATAATTTATTTTTATTATTGAAAAAATAATTTGCAATTGTTATCAAATATTTTATAGAGAGAGAATTTATGTTTATTATTAAAAAAAAATAAAAAAACTTTGAGTCTAGACTTACCCATAGGAGCCTTTAGCACATAGTCTGGCAGCCTCTGAAGTCCATTTTTTACTTTACGAAAAAGTCCTTATCAGGCACATAGAGCTGCATTAGAAAATGCATGAAATGAATTAATTTTGGCAGAAGCGTTCAAAAGCAGTGCATATCTGGTGATCAGAGATTAGCACCTTTTTTCTTGGAGCTGCATCTACTTGCCTTTTGCATGCTTGCTACTATAAATTACAGCTTTGCTGTACTGTATTGTATCACCTGGTGTAAATGCATGCTTTGTTTTTTCTGGAATTCATGTCACAGATTTTCAGGCTGCAATTTTTCTTCCTGTTGAAGTATATTGAGCAAATAAATGGGTAATATATTAGAAAAGGTTTCCAATCTTCTTCAAGTGGCCATGAAAGCCAGCTGGGTGACCTTGGGCCAGTCACACACACTACCCAACTTACCTCACTGGGTTGCTTTTGTGGGGAAAATAGGAGAAAGAAGGTGTGCTGGATATATTTGCCTTCTTGAGTTATTTGTAAAGATAATAAAGGTGAGATACAAATAAATAAATGGGAATTACGTTTATTGCCTTAGGACTGATATGTCTATTTTAGGACTAATATTTCTTAGGACTAATATGTCTTCTTTGAACAGGTATGCCAATGTCTTCTTACAGCCCGTGACTGATGATATTGCTCCAGGCTACCATAGTATTGTACAGAGGTTAGTATTTGTTTTATATTGATATTAAGTCACCTGTCGGCACTAGTCCTTAGTCTGCTATTGCTTTTATATTCTGGCCTGGGGCCCATTCAGTCTAATAATAAAATAGCAGAGAAAACCATGAGAGCACAATTAATTTTATAAGTGATACTCTGATGCTTGGAGCCTACTCGTAATGTGCTTTATTTTTAATGCATTTAATTTTAAGCTGGATTCTTTTGCAGGCCAATGGATTTGTCAACAATTAAGAAAAATATTGAGAATGGGTTGATCAGAACCACAGCAGAGTTCCAACGAGATATCATGCTGATGTTCCAAAATGCTGTCATGTACAATAGCTCTGATCATGATGTTTATCACATGGCTGTGGAAATGCAGCGAGATGTCTTAGAGCAGATTCAGGTAATAAAGGCACAATGTTCATGTCTTAATTGAACAACATTCTGATTTGACATGGGAGATATTAATGTTTTTAGGGGAGTGGCCTGCTTCTTCTGGTATTGTTAATGTCTCCCTGGCATAGAATAGAAAGAAATAGGTTAACTTGACAAGACTGATACCTGACTATTTCAAAGCAAGCAAGACAAATATAGGGTTAAAAACAAGCTAATCGTTTCCAATGTTATGATGATAAGATGCTGTTCTTACCACCTTGGTAAGATGATAAGAATGAAACTTTCTATACATTCTGAATCCTAATGCATACCGTGCAATGGTTTTTGCTTTTAGCAATTTCTAGCCACTCAGTTGATCATGCAGACGAATGAGTCTGGGATCAGTGCAAAAAGTCTCCGTGGACGGGATTCTACTCGGAAACAAGATGCTTCGGAGAAGGTAGGACCAATAAGAGCTGATGAATTTTGACTTTTAATATTATCACGGGCATGGGAGGATTTAAAGCAGCTTTTGAAACCACAAAACTCCTGGTGTTTTGATATTTAAAATTGTTAAGACTTTCCTGCCTAATATTATCCTATGAATTGGAGATTCCTGGCTCTGAATGTAAAATATATGAAACAGTGACTATCGTTACAATTAGGAGCTTAGATATTTTGTATTCATTGTCAAATCCATTTACCTCTTCTGTTTGTTTCTTAATAGGACAATGGCCCTATGGGCTCCCCAGCATTCCTTCTTTCTCTCTTTGTAAGTACTTAACAATCACAATTACAATAAAATTGGGAACACTGAATACATGATAGAGACCTTCCTAAAATGATAGGAAGATTCTAGATCTTTTGTTACTGAAATCTAAGAAACATTCAGTTCTGCTTTGAAGTGTTTTAATTGTACAATAGAGATAGAGGCTTTGTCAGTTTTGGGTGGAAGACCCTGCTGTGCCTTACATTTATAGCTTTGTACTATATACGGTAGTTTGTAAGATTGTCTTCAGAATTTTGAAAAGGCAAAGTGGGTTATTGAAAATAAATAAAATGAATGTAACTTAGTAATATCTTGATTTGCAGCACTTTACATTGTTGTTCTTTACTTACCTGCAGGATATTTGGTGTTTTTAGACATATAATAGTACAATAAACCTGCAATAAAACATTTAGGTAATCAGCAAAGATCAGTACAAATATTTAAATATAGAATCATTCCAGTCTTATTCATCCTCCTTGAACATAAATAATTTGACTAGAATCTAATTTAAAAAAGAAACCTTGTTAAAGTTTGGTTGGAGCTGATTTTCTCTGGAGAGGGAATTCCAGAGATAGCCAATTACATCTTTCAGAATGTTCTGAAGAATTGAGGATAAGTGTTGTAGTATTAGTTGAATAAGTAGCAGGAGGATTTCTGTTCAAACCCTAGTTAATTATGTAGTGCTTTGGATAATTTTAAACCAATCATTTAAATTTGAACTTAACTCCTCTGTAAGGCTATTGTTAAAAGAAATGGCAGAAAAAAGTAGCCCTGATCTTTTTGAACAAACAGTTGACAAATTAAATATAAAACAGAGAACTCATTAATTCAATTCTTAGCAAGAAAATACTAGAATCATATGATGCAATAGTACTTTTAAAATGTTTTCAAATGTGACTATAATGGTTCATTTGAAAATGAAGGTAATTTTTATAAATAAATACTTTATTTAAAAAAATCAGGGAAAGTAGAATCCTAGTTTTGCTCCAAAAATCAAAATTGTTAAAAGATCCAAGGTTTTATGTGGTAGTTTGCCGTCATGTTCAGTTTCAGTTTCTCCACCTAATAATTGTTCCTATAGAGTGATTATAAGTGCTGTCTGTTTGAGCCTTCCCATTAGAACATTGTTTCTTGTGAAACTTGTGTATGTTTTTCTTGGATTCATTGTTCCAATATACATTGCATATTGTTGCAAGGTTTTGCTAACCTTGTTTTATGGATTGTACCTTGCTATATCCACTCTGGAAAAAAGTAATGTATATAGATGATATGCATGTACCTGTTTTGCTGAATGATCTTTACATTGCATGTTGTGGTTTTCTAACTATATTTGCCTAGCTGAATAGTTGAGAACTAATTTTACATATTGACTCATTTTTCAATTATAATTAGGTGGAAATATATTTCTTCGTTTAAATGTTCCAGAACTTCAGAATATAGTATTATTGGAAAAACTTAAACTTTAAATAAGTTATGTAAAAATGCAGTATGACATAACCATAGCAAAGCCTAAAAGCAATAACAGAACCCAATAGATAAATTTTCATGGCCACAGTTGGAATATATCATTGATATTTGAAGTCACTCTGAGATCATGTTTTTTTAGAGTCATTTATATTTAATTTTGTTATATATAAAAGAAAATACCCATACACATTTATTGGTTCTGTAGGAGAATATATTGAATAGATTTATTCCTCACATATTTTAAAGATGAAAAACCTGCAAATATTCTTTAATTTGCTTCCCTTTACAAAGAGGAATTCTATTCCTCTCTACCCATACCTGTTTCATTAAGGGTTTTTGCTTTCAGACTTGGTATCCCAACATTGCAGTCCTTCAACCATACAGTAGCTTGGTTTAGATACTTTCCTAAACCTATTTTTTTTAATTAATCACCACTCTTTGGATTTTCAAAACATGCTACACTGAAACCAAATTAAAATCCATTATGTTTAATATAATGGGCTTAAACGCGGATTCTCGCTGAATTAAGAAAAAAGCTCCCTAACAATAAAAGTAATTTGACAATCATACAGTTAGCAAAAGAGATGGTGGGCTAATCATTACTGGATGTGTTCCAGCAAACCTTGACTATCTATTATAGATACTTTAATTTGAGTTTTGCACCAAATAAGATGTTGGATTCACTGCCTCCTTTCAGTTCTAAGACTCATGAGAACCAAATTTCTGAGACGGTATAGTACATATAACTATCACAAAACTAAAATGCAGTGGTTTGTTTGTTCCTTTCATGAGTAATCAGGGCAATCATTCTCTCTCAATACGCCAAAAAATACATTTTGACAGGTTCATCTTCCAGCCAAAAGAATAGGGTTGAGGATCATTTCTAATACTTATCTATTAAGACAGAGAAACATGAGGACAGGCAGCCAGATGGAGAGGGCAGCAAATTGGAAGTAAGCTATCTGATACATTCATGGAGAGCCGCTGTGAGGAGATGCTAGGGAAAATAGTGCCAGGGTATTGCATCTGGAAGAGATCTTCTGTAAAGAGCAGCAGTTGATCAGGTATGTTAGACAACGTCCCTTCTGTCCACTTGCAGAAATGAGCACATGTTGTTCAAATGTAAGAAAAATAACAAGTATAATTTCCAAGTATCCCCAAACAAGCCACAACAGATATTTCCCCTACTTGCTCTTGAGCTGACACAGAAATCCCACAATTCCATTCCAGAAAAGAATCCTCTGTGTTATAGGAAGGAAAGCAGTATTGTCAGACTAGGTGCTGAGTCTTTCCTGCAAACACAGATAGCAGCCAAGCCTCTCTGTCCTTTGCATAATAACAGCGTTTTCCCTTTTCCTTCGCATTTTGAACAGGATGGGGGAACTAGAGGACGTCGTTGCGCCATTGAAGCGGACATGAAGATGAAGAAATGATGCAAAAGCAGGAGACACCCCAGGCTTTGGCATCTGAATGAGAATTTTCCTGATTCTGAATAAGTCATGGCTTTGGATGGCCATGTGTATTAGTGTGTGTTGTCCTGGAATGTGTAACTGGGGAAATCCCAGGCCCAGGACAACAGTCCTCTGCCTGTTCTAAGGCAGTTGTAATCAGGTCCTGTGAGTGTTCTGATTAGCTAGCAACTGGTGGCTAGTATGTATTGTAATGTGATGTGTACAGATTTTTTTTGTATGTATTTGTGGATTGTAAATGTGTATAATAAATTGTAGAGAATCAAGTATAGCATGGTATGCTGGCTGCTTTCATTTTTGTATTTAACTACTTTCAGACTAGAAGATCTTCTTAAACATTTCCCTATTATTTTGGCTTCTAAATTTAATCTTGTTTTACTTGTAGCAGCAGTTCATAATGATGCCTCATGCTAGACAAGTATAATAGCACAAATCAGTCACATTTCATATTGAAGAAAAAAGATGTGATTGCAGGCAACTTAGCTTCTGTCATAAAAACTTGGAAATGTTAAATTGCTTAAAGTATGCCCAGAGCTAGTTTGGTCTAGTGGTTAAGGCACTGACTAGGCTAAAAAGCAAGAAATCAAATCCTGCCTTAGCCATGAAAGCCAGTTGGGCCAATCATCCTCTTTCAGTCCAACCCACCTCAGGGGGTTGCTGCAGTGGGGAAAATAGGAAGAGGAAGATGTGTTGGGTATGTTTGCTGCCTTGAGTTATTTGTGAAAATAATAAAGGCTGGATATAAATAAATGAATAATTGTTTCCCTTCAACAATTGGGTATGACAGCAGTACACTCCAAGACACAATAGCATTAAAACTTCAGATGTTCAGTTGAAAATTTACTCAATTGTTAATGCTGTTCAGCAAACTCAGCTATCTTGGCAATCACAAAATGCAAGAATAAAAATAAAACCCAATGTAATATTGTAGTGTACAATAACTGTTCTTCCTGTCTCAGGAGAGTTAAGGTTTCAGGTTATGATTGCGTGTTTTAATGCTATTGCATATATTAAAATCACTCAACCCTGTGCACCTTGAACATCTGTTTCGTGTCTTTGAATCATAAATCGCAATGAGAAGAAAGCTTGGCAAATGTTAGCTCGATAATATGCCACATTTCTCTTTTGTTGGGTCTGTCCCGCCAGCCCCAGCCCTCTGTAATTTTTGTTGTAATTGTAAAATGTAAGCCAGGCCAGATATAAAGATCTACTGAACATAATCTTGCAATCAGTTCTTCCAGTAGCCACACAAACATTGCTGGAATGTTTAGGCAGGGCATGGGCTCAAGTGGCAAACTTTTCTAAAAACATAAGAATGTCAACAGCATAGAGGCCGAAGGGTCAATCTTTTGCTTACTATATAGCAGGAATATTTTCAATCTGCTTTGTGGAACTGTTGACATTTTTTCTTAAAAGAATATCCACCCTAAATAAGATTGAATCATACTATTTGTCCCTATGGAGTATTATGCCTTCCTACTGACAATAACTTCAGTCTCATCTTTTGCATCTTTTCCAGTTTTGCTTAATTGAATGTTTTTTATCCACTCTTCAAACCACAAATATCAAGAACTGATGTAAAATGTCACTTTAAATCATGATGCCCAACTTTTACACATAATAGTTCCACATTCTGGTATTAAGTTCTTTTGCTTCTATTGAACAACACAAGGAAGGACTAAACAGACAGTTCTTTTAACTTCTTAGATATGTTCCTTATGTGGAAATAACTACCTGCAAGTACATTGTGCATTTAATTGACTGCTGCTGGCAAAAGCTATTGACCACTATATGTTCACTGAATGAATTGAGTTACATTAATGGCGTTCTTATTTAAAGTAATTGCATTGCTTTAAATAATGTAGTATTTGAGTCTATGTATTATAGAACACAATTGCAACATCATTCTCATCACCTGTGCACTATAGTTCAGCTTTGACTCATTGGATTTTCATGTGTTCTTGGATTCTGGGCACCTACCTAACAAAACCAAGTTTCAGGACCAACTGTTAAGTGGTAGAAATCTGTGTTACATTCAATATATATTAATAACTTGTTGAATGCAAATTGTTTTAAGTACATCAAGTCGATGTTGATTCTTAGTGACTAAATGTATGATAACCTGTCTCTGTCCTGGTCCTTCAAGTATCAGAATACCCATCCTTGCTACTGTCAAGTCTATCTGCCATGCTTCTGCTTCATCATCATCTCTTTCCTCCCATCTTTCCCAGGATTATAAATTTTTCAGATATCTACATCTATATATCACATCCAAAATATAGTCATTTGAGCCTGGTCACTTGTGTCTTGGTGAGAATTCTGGATTGATTTTATCTACGTATTATCCATTTGTTTTCTTGACTGTCCTTGATGTTCTCAGGAATTATCTCCAATACTAAAATTCAAACATGCCCATACTATTCCTATCTTCTTCAAAGTCCCAATTTTTGCTTCCAAAGAGTATCAGGGAAATCCGTTTACTTGCATAATTCTGAGCTAAGATACATCAGAGCATCTTTTCTGAGGCCTTCATTATTGTCCTACCAAATATTAGTCTGCAGCATTTTTCTTGATTGCCAATTGCCTTTTGTTGATAGTTGATCATAAAATACTAGGCAAGGGTCCACCACTTTCATGGTCAGTTTTAATGGTGATTGTTGTATCTCTTATTATTACCGTAATTTAGCCAATTGAGTCTAGGCAGTCACTTATCAGAAGTAGTACTATAGGTTTTCCTGCTTGAGCAGGGGGCTAGACTAGAAGACCTCCAAGGTCCCTTCCAGCTCATTCATTCATTCTATTCAATATTGAATTTTAGACCTCTTTTTCACTGTTCTCCTTGATCTTCATTACTAAAGTTTACAGATCATTTGCATTTTGAATAGTGTTATCGGCACAGTGCTGATTACTGATGCTTCTTCCAGTTTTAAAACCACACTCATCATCTTACGATCCAGCCTCCCTCAGTAAATATATTCAGTGTATCAGTTGAATAAATAAAGACTATTTTATTCCTTTGCTGACCTGAGGCTAGTTTGCCTTGCTATGTTCCATATAACGGTTAATGCACGAGAATGATGGGGTGTTTTAGAATTCCCAGTTTGACATGATCAACAGAATAGAAAATACTTATGTAATTAATGAATGCAAATGCAGGCTTATATTTCATCCTTTCTATCTTTCTGATACAAGGGTCCCGTTCTGTTGGGGCCATTGGGTATGTTTGACATTTTGAGAGCAGATCATGGGTCTTCAAAAAAAATAGTACTGAAGATGTTACCTAGTCTAGTAATGTAATTTCTGCAAAATGCAGGTAGTCCTTGGTTTACAACAGTTCATTTAGTGACAGTTTACAACAGCACTGAAAAAAGTGGCTTATGACCATTGTTCACACGTGGCAGCATCCCCATGGTCCCATGATCAAAATTCAGATGCTTGGAAAGTGGTTCATATTTATGGTGGTTGCAGTGTCCCAGGGTCATGTGATTACCTTTTGCGACCTTCTGACCAGCAAAGTCAATGGGGAATCCAGATTCACTCAACAAATGCAATGATTCACTTAACAACTATGGCAAGAAAAGTTGTAAAATGGGGCAAACTCACTTAACAAATGTTTCACTTAGCAACATAAATTTTGGGCTCAATTGTGGTTGTAAGTCGAGGGCATCTGCCATGAGGGAATTACAAGACATCAATTTACCTGGAAGCAAATTAGCAAAGTTTTCCCCTGCCATCCTTGTTAGGACCTAGGGTTTTGTCTATTGTCCCAGCTTTCTTTTTCTTTTCATTTTTTCCAATGCATGCGTATGCTAAGGCTCATTTACAAATAAAGCATTGAACTGCAGCCAGGCTTCATTTTTATTTTCCAAGAACACTGATGCAGCTCATGTAGAGCATTATATCCGAGGGTAATAAGACAAAGGCCGCAGAGGTTTTTCATGAAAAGAATAAATTGTCATTATTAGGGAAATAATGACAATTCTCATCTTAACCGAGAAGCGGCGCCCTTCCTTTGAAATGCATTGGTCTCAATCCTGACTGTTAACAAATGGCTTTCTTCTAGGTTTCAGCCTTCCTACTGAAGTTCTTGGCTTGAAATGGCTGACATGGAATATATATTGTTGCTTTTGAACAACAAATGTGTGCGAATATACGTATTTAAAGAATACATGAGGTCACCAATCTCAATGACTTCGGGCAATTAACAATAAAAAAAATATAAAATAGAGTATGGGTAGTCCTCAATTTACAACAGTTCATTTAGTGACCGTTCAAAGGCACAACAGCCTTGAAAAAAGTGACTTATGACTATTGTTCACACGACTGTTGCAGCATCACCATGTCACACGATCAAAATTTGAATGCATGGCAACAGTGGTACACATTTATGATGGTTGCATTGTCCTGGGGTCATTCGATCACCTTTTGTGGCCTTCTGACAAACAAAGTCATTGGGGAAGCCAGATTCATTTAACAACCATGTTACGAAGTTAAGAACTGCAGTGATTCACTTAACTGTGGCAAGAAAGGTAATAAAATGGGGCAGAATTCACTTACCAACTGTCTCGCTTAGTAATAAAAATGTTGGGCTCAATTGTAAGTTGAGGACTACCTGTACAAATTACACAACACAATTGAAGCTCCAAACACTTTTCTATTAATGAGATATACAGACAAAATTTTCTCATGAAGAAATGTACATTCCGGCCCCAATGTCTAAGGAAAATGCCTGTCCTTCAGTGTCCTCTGGAAAGCTCGTAGGGTTGGGGGTCATCTGAATATAGGGGAGGCAGTTTCAAAGAGCATACACTGTAATAAAGAAAGCATAACCACCCGGGTCCAACAAGATTGCATTCCAGGAACCTGGGAGCATGCTCGCTCTGCCAGATATGGTGGGATGAATGGAAACAAGTGGTTTCAACCCTGAATTATACTGAGCTTTATTAGTGCACCCTGAATTGCACCTTGAAAGTAACGCTGCTTCTAAATGGTCTTCATGCGGAATACATTATTTAAATGAATTTATTTAAATTAATTTATATACCGCCCTCTCCCAAGGGACTCAGTAGTCCAAAAGGTGAATGGTTAGGAGAAAAGCCCCCCAATCCAAAAATGGGCATAATTCATATACAAAATGGATTTGTTCAAAGGTTTTTCTGGCCATGGCTGCTACTGACAGGAGCCCTGAAACCAAAAGAACCCCACAACTTGTTCATTTTGTATAGGGGATTTCTACCCTATTTCGAGTCAGAGATGGAGCCACTTGAGATCTGGGAGACCCTAGCCTAAAATGTCTCAAAAGGAAAAGAGGCAACTGCATAAGTCACAAACTTTTCCCTCTCTACCTTTTTAGATGGGTCACGTATGGACCTGGCTGGAATCCAAAGAAGAATACTTCACTGAGTCTGAGAAGAGCAGCTGCTGCAAATCTCTCTGTAGTTCTCCAGACTCTAGCTTAGACCTTGACCTAAAGGAACTGAGCAGTTGGAGGGAAACTGAAGATGATGCTCAGGAGAAGTTAGAAGAGAGCAGCAGCCAGGAAGCAACGAGCCAGCTGGAAGCCGGCGACTCCACAGCATGGGAATATGCTAACGAAGGAGAGCAAGAGGAGAGTGGGAAATGCAAAGAGGATGCCCTCTTGAGGTTTCTGTCTGAGGTATATAGCAGCTAGTGGGGAGGACTTCAAGTGGTGGGATATGATAGTAGTTTTCTCCGTGGCTGAGAAGAGAGTTCTCAGTAAAATAGGTAGTCTGCCTACAGAGGCAAATTTCAATAAGGCTAGAAAGTCAGGATCTAAGTGATAAACATGAGCAAAGGTTAATATTTTCTACTACAGGTATTTCAAAAATAAAGCCGAGTAATGGTGGCCTTAACTGCTTATATGGGGCCTAATTCTGATAGAGATCTAGTGCTATTGAAACCTTATATATTTTTTTCTCTATATTTGTCACAAAGTGACTTCCATTGGTTCCCCGAGGTACTTTTAACTCTCCCAAAATAAAAATGAAATTGCTGAGATCTTTCGAGATTTCTTTCCCAGTCTTATGCAATCTATAGCAATAGCAATAGCACTGTATTTATATACCGCCTATCAGTGCTTGCAACCCTCTCTAAGCGGTTTACAATGTCA